>CAJFCO010017823.1:4926-23598 GCA_904066015.1 Synergus gifuensis | reverse complement strand
ATCATATCCGTACCCAGAATTCCTACTGATTTTAATTCTGGAACTATCCTAATCAAAAGTCTTTTCCTTAGATTACCTATTTCTACCGGAATTGAAACCTGTCCCGTAATTTCCTCTTCTTCCCCGTTTGCTACTATGAGGGTTCGTGAGACGGGTTCTGAAATAAGAATTCCGGTTTCCTCTATTTTTTCTTTCAACTCCTTGCCTACGCACGTGTGTGTTGCACCTGTGTCCACCAATAATTTAAATAATTTTCCCTCAAATTTAATTATTACGTGAAACCTTGTTTCACCTTTGCCATTATTTTCCGAGTTTAATTTTTCTGGCGTTCTGGCTCCAGGTTATTTATTACCCTTCCCCCCCCTCTAGTTTCCCGAATTTTTGTATCTATAATGGCATTCTCTTGCCATTTGACCAGGTTTATCACACACATAGCATCTAAAGATTTGTTTCTGATCTCTAGGATTTCGCATCGACCAAGGTTTGCTTGCGGGGGGTTCTGATATTATTGGGTCATTTTTCGTTTCATTTTTGGGTATGTCAGGTTTTTTAACGGGTTCTATCGCTCCTATTACGGGTTTCCGACTATTTCCCGATTCTATTTCGCTAATCTGTACCCTTGGTTCTTGGCTTTGTATGCTTCGCCTATATGTACTTTCTTCGTTACGGTGCCTTCCTCCTAGGTTCATATACCCCTGTCTATTCGTTTGTCGTTGCTGTATTGCGTTTCTATTTTCCGAATAATAATTCTGACTACTCTGTCCTTTATTAAAATATTTTTCCCTTGATTTATTTTTTAACTCTGTCACGGCTAATACCTGACCTCTATCTCTTGATTTCAATCTCTCGGCTTCCCATTCCCTACCTATCTGTAGCAATTCTTCGAAAGATTGGAAATCATACCTTCTTATATATGTTGTATAAATCAAGTGCACATTTTCATATGCTTTTCGCAATTCCCACTCTAATGATTCTGTAGGGTTCAGCATTTCAAACAATTTTCTCATCTCCGTTAGCTATGAACCTATGTCTTGATTTTCTCTTTGGTTACAAGCCTTAATCTTTGGACGTGTTTCTTCCATAAATCTTTCGTCTAGGTACGCATTTGTAAAGCTTGCGAAAAAATCATCTAAGCTACGCCATGATCTTTTATTTACCACGAACCAGTCTTTAGCTTCCTCTTTCAATAACGCGTCTAGATTTTCTAATACTTCGCGATCGTCTACTTGATAACCTCGTTTAAACCTCACAATGTCTTCCAGAAAATGGGCAGGACTGTTTACTCTATTATTAGGAAATCTAGCTGGCCAGTCCGACATTATCTGGAATGCTGTTTTCACCATACCATGATGGCAACTTGTGGCTTGGAAAGTATTTCGCCGTTGGGGTGGTTCTCTCTCTAATAATTGATCTCCACTCATCTCGCATAGTCAAAGATCTACGCGCCGATCTTTCTCTCGCATAAGACATGTGAGATCTGTTTCTACTTGTCCTATCCGCGAACGGTTCTCTATCTTGTTCTTTTACCGCATCACGTCTAATTTCTTCTAACTTATCCTGTGTTCTTACACATTCTCTAACGCGATAATCCACCTCGTCTATTGTTGCTTTTAATTTTTCTATTTCTCCGCGAGCTGAACCGTCTGTAATTTTCATTCGATACGAAATTTCTTGTAACCTTTCTGCTATTGATTTTAATTCTGCGTCAACGTCTAGGCTTTTTTCTTGTCTTAGTCTATTAGAATTTTCCCTTCGTAATTCAAGAGTATGTGTCTGGGTTTGAGTTTCAGTTTGAGTTCTGTCAGGGTTTCTTTCTGATGGTCTTTCCGTGTTTGTCAGAGTCTGAGTTGCTGTTCGAGTCTGGTATTGCTCCCAATCCTGTAATTTCATTAGAGTCTGGGAGACCCATGTGGTTCCACTCTAAAGTACGCCTTTTGGTACACGCCAACTCGTCTTCCCTATTTTTAAACACTCCCAGTGACATGTCTTCATCGTTAAGAGTAAATCGGTTTCCTACACCTGAACTTCTATTTCGCGAAAAGCCTATGCCTCGCGAACTAAATCCTCTGTTTGTTATTGGAATTCCCATGTTCGTTGGTGTTCCTGCACTTTCAATTTCCCTAACTAATTCTTTTATTAAAATTCCTGAAAAGCGAAAACATCTCGCGGGAAATATATCTCACAACCGTACATATAAATTTGCAATACCATAAATTATCTTCAACTTTTGTACCATGAAATATTATTTTTAATATCCTTTGTTCCTTCCTCACTGGTAATTCGAGATTGTAGGTTATTCAGTTGGGCGCCAAGTATAATCTGGGATGATTATTACTAATTGGGAAGGGGAATTAGGGAAATTACCAGTTAGGAGTGAGAAAATAAGAACAACCAGGTAAACATTAACAAAACTATATTCTACTTACGATACAAAAGGCTTCAAAGCCTGAAGAACAAATAACTATTAGCTTGCAACGAAACTCAATTATAACAGCCAACGAGGCTCACAAGAGATCAGAGAGAGAGTCTAGGACGTCTTGACAGTCAGCTGTCTAAACTGCAAGAGCCCGGGGTACCCGACCGACGAATCGCAGCACCGCTGCTCGTCGGCGTGCCCCCGCCCCTTTGCCTGCCTACAGGCAATCAATGTAACAGCCATGTTACAACATGTAGCAAGAGTATACAAGTGAGGGGTTTAAAAAAACTATAAATAAAACGGGGGTTAAAAATAATAAATAAATATAAAAAAAAATAATTTTTCAATATATAATTGCCAGAAGGATTAGAATGTGATGAAGAAACTAAGAAAAAGAAAGTATGCAAATTAGAGCGAGCCTTATATGGTTTAAAAATAAGCCCTAAGGAATGGAATAAAAGATTTTCAGAAAAAGCTTTACAATTAGGTTTAGAGAGTGATCTTCATGAATCATGTCTATTTACATGGAGAAAAGAAGGTAAAATGGCATTACTAGTTCTGTACGTAGATGACATACTAGTTGCCAGCAATGATCAGGAAAAATTAACTGAAATCAAAATAAGACAGAGTGAAGTATTTGAGATGAAGGATTTAGGTGAACCCAAAGAATATTTGAGTCTCACAATATCTAGAGATAGAAAGAATAGAGTTATAAAGATAAAACAAAAGGATTATATAGAAAGAATACTTAACAGATTTAACTTAGATGAAAGTAAACCTGTCAATACATCTATGGTGACAAAGCAAGTCATGGCGAGAAAACAGATAAAAAGAAATGACAATGAGATTGAATTTTTAGAAGATAAATTAATCGATGCGCCATATATAGAAGCTATAGGAAGTCTTTTATACTTATCGGAAGCCACCAAACCGGATATATCTTTTTCTGTAAACTACTTAGCTAGAAAACAAATGAATCCCTCAGAGGAATATTAGAAAGATGTAAAAAGACTATTTAGATATCTTAAGGGAACATCAGATATGGGATTAACTTATAGAGGAAATTCGGAAGTTCTAGAAGCCTTAACAGATGCCAGTTTTAGAGATTTAGAAGACTCAACATCCACAAGTGTGTATATTATAAAATTGTTTGGAGATCCAATAGCATGGAGGAGTCGAAAACAAACTTATGTTACCCTGTCTACATGTCAAGCAGAATATTTTGCTATGAGCGAAGCATGTCAAGAACTGATATCTATTGACAAAGCCACTATATATATATATTAGGTAAAACATTGTTTCCTGTTCAAATCTGGTGTGATAACAAGTCAGCAGGTGATTGTACATAAAAGGATGGCGATCACAAACTAAAAAATTTTGATAACAGTTTAGATGAAATTAAAAATAACTTAGAATTTAGAGAACAAACAGGTTTTAGGAAACACATGGCTGTCACTCATGGCGATTATATCAAATCTTGTGTAGATTCGGGAAAGGTTATTGTTAGATGGATTAGTAACAAAGAAAATATTTCTGATATTATGACGAAACATTTACCGTTTGAGGCTCATAAGTATCTTAGAGGAAAATTAATGCAGTATTAGAATTTAGAAGAATCGAGTTTGTAACATGGCTGTTACGTCATGCCCCCTCAGCGACCACGTCTAGGTTCGTCACTGACCGGCCAGCGTGCCCGTGGTTTGGCGGACGTTGCTGTTCCGTTCACCTTTTTTGCGGTTGTCTCGTGCGCGAGAGTTCACACCAATTTTTTGCTTTTGGATTAAAACTTTTTCGTGCCGAGTTGTGCGGAGCTGGCCAAACTCGCCACCCACATCACCATCGTCGCAGGCCAACCCGACTCCCAGGAGTTGCTGATTGTTTGTTCGCCGGTCCTTCCCATTTTGATTTGCACTACGTCCTAATGTAATTTTATAATAAATCACGTTGTTATTTTAAATGGTGTTTCTCGTCATTTACCCTCATGGCCTGATTCTATCCCACCATCCCTTGGAATAATCCTAACCCGATTATAAATTCAAATAATTATGATAAAATTAAAGATTGAATAATACATTTATTTATTTGACAGCTAAAGGGATCAGAAGACACATATAACTAGAGAGAGGACACATCAAGCACCAAGAAGTACAAAAGTTGGCGATCAAGACCTTTTTGAAGTTTTTGTAGTTTACTTATAAGAACTTTCATTACCATGATTCTACGTTTGTCTTTGAACACAATCATTATGTAGAATATATATATTTTTTAGAGTGTTTCATTTTTAATTAGAGGAATCATTAATATATGTATTTAGAGCTTTTTATTTGTAATTAGAAGAATGTTCGATTTAAACTTAATTGATGAAGGGAGGGAGTGTTGGAAGCAAGAACTTCATCAACACGCCACTAGATGGCTTAAGTCAAAAATGTTCGCTAACGCAGAGCGACGCTGTGCTCAGAGCGTGTGAGTACTTCGACAGACGCATTAGAGAAAGGTGTCTCAGTGCAGACAAATAAAGTAACTTGGTTAGCAAAACGCTTTAAAGTGGTGTTTTTCTCTACAGAAAAGACCCTATCCATCCTACATTATTATTATCTTTAATTATTTTTTATTTTATTTATTTCTTATTATTTATTTATTAATCTTTATTATTATCTTTAATAATTCTTGAATAATAAATAAGTTTATTTAATTCAAAATATGTAATAATCATTTATATTTCATAGAAAAACGATATGAGACAAGAAAATGGGCCGTGCAATGTGAACCGCGCGCCGGTGTGACGTACCGCGCTAGATAAATTAATTTTTTTCGGACAGTACTAATTATTTGTCCATCGATTAAAAAATCGTTTTCGAAAGGAAATTTAACGTAGAAAATGATAAAAATACTAAAAACTTGATTCCTGGTTGGGGCAATTGTTAAAAATCGATATAAAAATTTCAATTGTTTATGACAATTTGAATTTGTTAATATTTTTTCTTTGAAATATTTTTTATTTAAGCTCTTTCTTTTACCTTTAAAATGAAAATAAAAAGTCTCTAGCTGAAACAGAACCGGGGTTATGAATTTTAAAAAAATAGTTTTCAAGACAAAAATCACCAAATTCTCAAATTTTCAATCCTTCCTATTTTTCAAAAAAAAAAAAGAAAAAAAAAATCTTCGAATAGATATCTTTTTTTTTTCAATAAAGAACCCGTAAAAAAAAGTTTTAGCTGAATCAAAAATGTGTCGGTCATTTTTCATTCAAATCTGTTCGGTTTGTAAAAGAACGTCCCATGTGCATTAGTATCAATAAGAATTTCTTTATATTTGTCGAGATCATCTGCGCTGATGAATGCTTCAATAGGTTTTTGTTTAAATAAAAGTACAAACAAACCATTTTTTTTCACATAACTCTGTAACGTTACGGTTTTCTTGGCGTCCCTGCTCGGACGCCATGTGATGTTGCGTTTTTCCCTACCGGACGCTTCAGTGGATGCCAGGATCAATTTTAAGGGCAAGTTAAATAATTAAATACGGATTTATTTTAACAAAATAATAAATGCGTTATATTTTCCTATAAAGTACATCTCTAAATTAGAAACTGAATGAATATGAAAATAATCAATTCTCAATGAGTGGGAGTGTATCGGTGAGTTTACTTTACAATATTCATTATGAGAAAAGCGAGTGAGTTTGATACTTAAACATAATTCTAAATAAAATAATTTTAATATGATAAAGAACACAATGGATGCTAGTTTCGGTGTGTGCGAGAGAAAGAGAGAGAGAGAGCGAGAGAGAGGAAGGGAGGGGGAGAGAGAGAGACTTTTAGTGAACGTTTACGTAAGTTACGTATCACCAGCGGTCGAGACGGATACTTTCTCCTGAGTCATTCTCTCTCTTTATAACGGTATGCGGTGCGGTGAGAGAGAAAGAGAAGGGAGATTTTATGTTTATTTATTTATCTACTTTGTCTTTGCTTAAATTCCCCAGGTACGGTTTAATACGGGATTTTCCCAGGGTGGGTTGGTTTTGTCGACCAACACACTCTATTCCTATAGTTGGCCATGGGGGTGTCCGATGGTCAGGTATCAGGTGGTTCGTCAGGATGGGAAGTCAGGTGTCTTTCCTCAGGTTGTAAATCGTCCCCAGGTCGGCCCAGGATAGGTCGGTGCGAGCCGACGTATCCTTTTCCTAAGCGCAGGGCTGTAGGGGTGCCTGCCAATCGCGTACCTAGTGGGTCTTCCTCGAAGAAGATATCCAGGTTAATCCCGGTCGCTCTGCTATGGTGGTAGCCCGCTAGCAAAGTGACCAGCTGAGTTTCACCGAGTGCAGACTTGCTGCTCCTCGGCAAACTGACGAAATTTGCTTGATGCGTCGCTTAGAAGCACTTGTAATTACGTAATGAGTAGCCGGCGGATGGTAGGGGAAGCCGGCTGGTGGAAATCTCGCCCCGCCCGCTCGGTGACGTGAATTGATAGCGATAGCAATTGAGGGATAGGAATATGTGACTGGCGACAAGACTGCCCGTTACATCTCCCCCCTACTTTGGAGAACGAAACGTAGTGGAGCGACGGACATAGACACAAGTGAAAAACAAAATATCATCTGTTTCGATAGAGCTAGTAAACACTAAATCACAACAAAACGGCTGATCGGAAATAATTTAACGAGTAAATAAGATGTTATAGATTCGGAATAAACTCTCTCTATCGAATATGCACAAAGTTATAAACTGAATTATGATCAAATAATTTTGCCACTTTGTCACCCGAACACTTACACCAGTCACTTTACACAACACTTTTAAAAACTTGTTCACTGCGCTTACCACCTCTACCGGAACGACGGCCAGGTTGGTGTTGGTGGCTCAGGGTCTGGGCCGTAGAGGGGGCTTACCTCCCGGTAGCACTTGAAGTTGTGGCTCTCCTGAGACTTCTCCAAAGCTTCCAGCTCTCTTTCGTCGAAAACTAGGTGTTCCATCTCGGTTGAAAGTTGAATATCGAGTAGGCAGATTTGAAGAAGGCGTCAAGAAGACTAGCGGAGAAATTACGATAGAGGGAATTAATAATCGATGGTAGCGGTTGAATCTCTGCGGTACGGAATCAGATCTGTTACGTGGATCTGACGATTCATATTCCCTTTTTCGTCTTTGAGGTCGAAAATATTCGAGGTGACATGTTTAAATACGGTGAATGGTCCCTCGAATTTTTCTGCCAGTTTGGCATTTAAGTCCCCTATTTTATTAGATAAAAAATGAGTCTTCTTGAAAACTTTTTCCCCTACTTCGGGAGCCCATTTACTGCGACGAAGGTTATAATGACCTTGTTGTTTTTGGAAGCTTTTGGCTATATGGCTTCGAGCCAGTTCGATGGCTTCGTGTATACGTTTTATGGGGTGTTCATGTTTTTCTTTTGATGTGTGACGCCCACTTTTTTAATTTAAATAAATAAATTAAAGGTCTCAAAAGTGGTTCAGAAGGGACCCTAATCGAGATAAATTTAAAGAAAGAAAATAAATAATTTAACGGAAAACCAAAGATTCAAATATTAGGAATAAAATTAAATGTTATAAAGAATTGGGCGCCAGTCCTTTCTTGGGACAAAATAATTAATTTAACAACAAAATGCGAAAAGAAATAACGACATTAGAATCTATATTCCAAAGATAGAGATAATAAGATAACGAGATAAAGATAAAGATAACCACATTTTTTTTTATCAAACCAATAATTTTGAAAGAGATATTTAAGAAATTAGCAACAAAAGATAAATAAAGAAAATTTAGGGTTCATTATAAGAGAAAAGGTTAGCTCAGATTTTTTTTTAAATTAAAAAGCTCAAATTAAATTTGTAACAAATAAGTAACAATAATTTATTAAACATTCACGATAAAAATATTATAAACATGAGTTTTGCATTTTAGATACTTTATAACATCAATAAAAGAATTTATATAATTTTAAAAGAATTAGAAGATTACATTATTCACTAGTCAAAAATTTACAATAATAATGGACAGAAAAAGGAAAATTTAGATTATTTATATGGTAAGCGAGGGACAAATAAAATAAGATAGTAAAAGGGGATTAACAAATTCAAGAGAGTTATTTCTTTTTCTAAAGTTGAATTAATTATATAGTAAGCAAGGGATGAAAAAAATAGAATACTAAAAGGAAATTAACAAATTCAAGAAAATTATTCATTTTTGTAAAGTTAAAATAATTATATGGTAAGCAAGCGACAAAAAATAGAATAGCAAAAGGGAATTAACAAATTTAAGAAAATTAATCATTTTTATAAAGTTAAAATAATTATATGGTAAACAAGGGATGTAAAAATAGTTATATGATAAACTGGGGACATGATACGCAAAATTCAGGGATTCAAATTCATACTTTCAACAAAACAACTTTAACATTCATAATTTGATACAAGGTTAAAATAATACATATTAAATTGACATTTAGAAATCTCAAAAATTTTGAAGTTTAGGTATTTCGGCACTCCAGATTATTAAAATAGTTTAAAGATGCATAATTAAAATCAATAACAAATTCCATATCAGATAAAATCAATCGAAAAATATATAAACAGGCAAACTCAATATAAATCTCAGTGTAATAATGTTAAAATTTTGGAATGATTTAGCCAAGGAGTAATATAAAATTGTATGAATTAAAATATGAGAATAAAAGCAATAAAATAATCCTGGCTAAACCATTTAAATAAAATTGAATCCTACTTTTATGGATTCGAAGAGTCACTAAGAAAGAATTTCACTACTAATTATTTCACTATTCAAAACTGCGTGCTTTCGCGTTGAGTTCACAAATCAAAGAGAAAGAATCAAGTTCTCACGCTGTCTCGTTAGCCTGGAGAAGTTACAATTAGGGGAAATTACAAATTAAGGGAAGGGCTGATGCGCGTAGGCCTAATTTCTGTAACTTCGCTTGATTAGAAGGATAGCCGATGTTTTGATAGCTATCCTCCCGATAGCTTCTGATTCGTCCATCCTATATCCTTTCTTCTTCTTCTTCACTAGTCCTTATCAGCTGCTGTTGAAATACAGAGAGGTGTGCTCGAGGTTCCTTCATGTGGGAAAAAGTGAAACACAAGAACCTTTCATGCTTTCAGATACCAAATGGAGAACAGGGAGTCCTTGCTTCAAACCATAAATGAATCTTTGGATTCTTGGATGCTCCAGATGACCATACAGAAAAACATATGGCATTAAAAGCCAGAAAACGTCTATTCATAGACAAATGTAGATAAGATAATGTAGATAATTTGGCAAAATTACCTATTCTTATATACAATTTTAGGTTAATCGCCTCGGCCAATTCTTGACAGGGGTGTACCTAGTGCTTGAATGACCAACACCGATCCGTCTGTCCATTATTGACAAAATTGACATCTTTGTCTTGGACGTTAAGAGAGATGGTGAAGGGAAAGATAACGATAAAATGAGACGAGGAACTGTAGTGGTGGCGAAGAACTTTTGAAGGTGATGTTGCGAATGACGAAACTGGATCTGTGAATAGCGTGAACGGCTGTAACGTCCATGGCTTCCTGTCCTGGACCACGAAGCTCAGAAATGTACAGAAATAAAAAAAATAAAATAAAATCAGCCCTAAATAGAGGAAGTCGTACAAGAAAGCAACAAAAAAATAATAAATTAAGGATAATCAGTCAATACAAAAAAAAATAAAACATAAAAAAAATAAACACGTGTAGAAATAAAATAAATAAAGATAAAACAAATAGGAGTGCCGAATTTTACCCCCAGCGAGAGCACTAGAGTTTTTATTTAAGTAAAATTGAATTTAAGTTAAATTTTGTGTGTTGCAGAATTCTGCAACATCACAGATAGTAATGCGGTTTCTTGTGCTAGATTTCCGGGTGTTCGTAATTCTCGGTCGAAGTTCAAGTACGCCGGAAAAAATCCTGTAGTGTCGCTGTTTGCGGTGTTGTAAGCGAACTGGAGCTTTGGAAGATAGACGTAACACCAAGAGGCGGCGGAAAGCGGTGAACGGTCGGTATCGTGTCGGTACAATTTGTGGTACAACAGGTCGGTGCAGTGTTTGGTCGGTACGGTTGAACGTATGTTAAAAAAATATATAGCACGGTGCGGTTAATAATCGGTTGGTCGGTTAACAAAATTTGTCGGTTCGTAATTCGGTCGGTTAACAAAAAGAAAAGGACGGAGTGGGGGAAACTTGTGACTCAATCGTGTGATGTCTTATGATGGTGTTCAAGAGTATGTCGAAAAAGCGGTGTGATGTCTGTCAGAGGTATCTGAGTAGACATCTGCGGGAGACGGTGTGACACCTCTTGAATAATAAATAAAGAAACGGAGAGACATCATCGGAAGTTTTATTGCTTCTTTGGCCTTTTTCGGGCAGAGCAATACGGTCCACAAAGATAAACGTATTTCCCTTATTTTTTTGTTATTGCGTAGCAGTCGGTAGAATAAATTGATGCGGTGCGGTAAGTACAAAAAATTATTCGGATTGAAGACCAAAGAAAAGCGGTGTGATATCGTTTTGCGGTATTCAGGGCGATATCCGAAAAAAGCGGTACGGTACGGTTTGATATCGTCCTGACGGTGATTAAAAAGACATCACTGGAGATTTTGCTCCTTTGGCTTTTTGAGCAGAGCAATTTTCTCCTTTGGTCTCAGGCGGTGACAACAATTTGGTTACAAAAAGGTCGGTATGGTGCGGTTCAGTAAATCGGTTACAAGTCGGTTCGGTGCGGTTCGGTGGATCGGTTACAAGTCGGTTTGGTGCGGTTCGGTCAATCGGTTACAAGTCGGTTCGGTGCGGTTCGGTGAATCGGTTACAAGTCGGTTCGGTGCGGTTCGGTGAATCGATTACAAGTCGGTACGATAAAATGTGCGGTCGCGGGACCGTACAATTCGGCAATCAATCTAAGGGTAGAGAAACGGAATGAAAATATCGGAACAAAAGAAAACGGTGTGACACTTCTCTCCCACTTGGCAATCAAGGAGACATCCGGAGAAGAAAAAAACGGTTTGTTTTTTGTTTTTTTTTCACAATGGGGAAAGCGGTGTGATGTCTGTCAGCGGTATCTGAGCAGACATCGAAAGATGCGGTGTAATATCCCCCTGGCTACAGTCAAAAAAAGGACGCCACAAGAATCTAGCCAAAAAAAATTCCACTCTCAAAAAGAATGGTTTCCCTTACGGTAAGTTTGCGCTCTGCGACACCCAATCCCTAAGGTGTTAAACATGCCACCCATGATCATGCAAACGCGGCACGCGTCCCCTCAGCGAACCAGAAAATCGTCACGAAACCGACCACCCTTGGAAAGCGGTACGGTACGGTTAGAGAGGACGGTACGAGAACGATTCCCCAGGTCACGTCGAACACAGAGCACGACGACTAGACGGCCAGGGCAGCGCCAGGATGGGGGCCATAGGGTTGCTTTCTCGTGGAAAAAAATACGGGTCAGACCTATTCAGGCGCCATGTAACGTTACGGTTTTCTTCGCGTCCCTGCTCGGACGCCATGTAACGTTGCGGTTTTCTTGGCGTCCCTGCTCGGACGCCATGTGATGTTGCGTTTTTCCCTACCGGCCGCTTCAGTGGATGCCAGGGTCAATTTTAAGAGCGAATTAAATAATTACGGTTTGATACGGGATTTTCCCAGGGTGGGTTGGTTTTGTCGACCATCACACTCTATCCCTATAGTTGGCCATGGGGGTGCCCTCCGGTCAAATATAGAGTGGATAATTTAGGACGGTAACGGGGTGAGATAGGAGTGAACCAGGGGTAGGCCAGGTTCGGGCCGACATATCCTCTGTGCCTGATAACTGGCCATGGGGGTGCCCACTGATCACGTATCAGGTGGTTCGTCAGGATTGGAAGTCAGGTGTCTTTCCCCAGGTTGGAAATCGTCCCTAGGTCGGCCCAGGATAGGTCGGTGCGAACTGTCGTATCCTTTTGCTAAGCGCACGGCTGTAGAGGTGCCTGCCAGTCGCGCACCTAGTGGGTTTTCCTCGAAGATCTCCTGGTTAGTCCCGGTCTCACTGCTATGGTGGTAGCCCGCTAGCAGAGAGACCAGCTGACCAGCGTCGCTTATAAGCACTTGTAATTACGTAATGAGTATTCGGCGGATGGTAGGGGAAGCCGGCTGGTGGAAATCTCGCCCCGCCCGCTCGGTGACGTGAATTGATAGCGATAGCAATTGGGGGATAGGAATATGTGACGGGCGACAAGACTGCCCGTTACAACTGTTATTACGAACATTGATGTATTGACCTTCAAAACTTATAGGTGTGTGACCAATCATAAACGATCCATCACTAAGTTTACGCACACTATATATTGTATCAAAATATTGTTTCCTATTCTTATTTAATAAAAAGAGAGACTTATTAGTTAACTTGTCTTAATTTTCAGTAGGTTGAACATTTTCTTCAAAACTTTTGTCAATTGTAGTTGTATCGTGAGAAGTATCGTATTTTGCATCATCAGGAATAGCAGTCCTGAAAGAAAAAATACACTATCTACTTCACTTTCTTCTCCTTCCTTTTTAATTTTATTTGTAATAAATTTATTTTCATTTATAGTTACATCAGACACATCTACTAATTTTTGCAGTGGTGTAACTAGAGGTTTAAAAGTCTCACTCAAAAGACTTTCTGTGGCCTCTTTACCCATCTTTAGCATATGATGTTTCGGTCTAATTGCATCGCTAGCTTTCGCTATTTGACTGAGTACATCTCTTTCCTTTCGAAACATGTTTATGTCTCAAAGTCTCAGACTAAACTAAATTTATTCCCAATCAACCTCATATATTTATAGAATAATGAAACATCCAAATCCTCTTCTATATCTACCTTGATTTAAGTTACTATCTTTATCGATAACTAAAAATCCATATTTATCATTATTCCAACATGCTGAGCATAAATCTCTAAACTTAGTTTATTGCATATTAGTATGTACATGATCTTCATATACATGTTTGAGATTTTTATCATCTTGTCGAAAAAGAACTAATAAATTAACATTATCTCTAACTAAATGTTTAGGAATACGAGCATAAGTCTGACATAGGTAGAAACAGTCAACATTGACATTCTACCCATCCAAAAGAAGGCTCTAACATTGTCTTGCTTTTCACATGCAATGACATCAAATATAAAGATAGAATTGGGTTTAGCTTTATCAGGTGAAGCTACTTGTTCATGTTCACTAAATGGAAAATACTCTACACCATCTACATTTTTCAGTAATTTTTCCAAGAATTTATACTTGGGCTGGTTTAGAGATTTTGAGTAGAGATACATATTTTCAAATCTGAGACCATTTGGATGTAAAATTAGAGAAAGCAGTGTATTTGTTTTACCACAATTTAATGGTCCACTAAAAACCGCACGAATACTATCTGAGAGTAGACTACCGTGACGTTTTACTCTTTTCAGCTTAGGCTGAAGAAGAGTATCTATATTTGCAACCGATAGTTTGATTGGTTATTTCTCGAACCGCATCTTGATCTTGACTATCGCAAAAAGTATAAATACAGTGCTTATTATTGGAATAAGCAAAAATAATTTAAACTACTTGATGCGTAGAGTTCTTATAGATTATTATAGATTCTTAGAGTTACCATGATCGACTTATTCTCAGAATATGTTTATGTAAACAAATCGAAACCACTCTGGTGGCATTTGGTGTGTGTCACAATGAACCACGAATAGTTAGTTCTTTGACTGCTTTCGATTCGAACACATCTATTCAATAAAATAATTCTTCTCAAATTAAAATATAAAAGAACATTTTTATTATTCCTTATTCCTTCCCTGCTATTACAAATACTTATATAGCCTACCAGTCAGTCTAACACTAATCTTCCTAGATTGAGGAATGCTTGCATATAGCAGAGAAAAAGTTATAAAAAATACGAGGTAAAGGCCTTATTAATATTAGGTGCACAACTTTGCTTCCGCCGATTTTTTCGAAAATTTGAGGCTTTATTCTGAAAAAGTGATTACCTGTTTATGATTCAAAGTACTCTCCGTCACTAGCCACTACTTTTTTCCATCTTTCGGGCAATTGTTGGATACCATCTCGAAGAAACTTTGCGTCTTTTGAGGCGATCCACGAATCGATCCATTCTTTAACTTCTTCATAAGAGTGGAAATGCTGCTCGGCTAAGCCATGTGTCATCGATCGGAACAAATTGTAGTCGGAAGGAGCAATGTCTGGAGAGTACAACGGGTGGGGTAAGACTTCCCATTGTAGGGTTTCCAAGTATGTCTTGACGGGTTTTGCGACATGTGGCCGAGCATTGTCATGTTGCAGGATAACTTTATCGTGTCTCTCTTGATACTGTGGCCGTTTCTCCTTCAATGCTCGACTCAAACGCATCAATTGCGTTCGATACCGATCCCCTGTGATAGTTTCACTCGGTTTCAAAAGCTCATAATACACCACACCGAGCTGGTCCCACCAAATGCAGATCATAACCTTGGCACCGTGAATATTCGGTCTGGGCGTAGATGTGGAGGCATGTCAGGGCATTCCCCATGATTTTCTGCGTTTGGGATTATCGTAGTGGACCCATTTTTCGTCGCCGGTTACAATGCGATGTAAAAAAACCCTTCCAATTCTGTCTTTGAAGCAGCTGTTCACTAGCAAAGAAACGGCATTCAACGTCTCTTGGCTTCAATTCATAAGGAACCCAATTTCCTTGCTTGTGAATCATTCCCATGGCTTTGAGGCGTTTCGAAATTCCTTGTTGAGTGACTCCCAATGATTCCGCTAATTCTTCTTGCGTTTGGCACGAGTCTTCAGCAAGTAAAGCCTCCAGTTCGGAATCTTTGAAAATTTTTTCTCTTCCGCCGCCATGCCGGTCCTCGACATCAAAATCACCGCTTTTAAAGCGTTGAAACCACTCACGACACGTTCTTTCACTAAGAGCAGCGTCACCGTAAGCACTTGAGGGCATTCGATGAGCCTCAGCCGCAGTTTTCTTCAAATGAAAGCAGAAAATCAACACTTCCCGCAAATGACGAGAATTTGGCTCGAAAACTGACATCTTCAATCGAGAATACACTTCTGATGCAAACACAAATTCACTAATGTGGTGCTATCGTTATGTTGACAGATGTCCAAGCTTACTGTATAAAATTCTTGACATGCCTATTTCAACCGACACTTACCGCTGCAGCCATCTATCGAAAAACGGCGGAAGCAAAGTTGTACACCTAATAGTATTATCAATAAGTTACCTTTCGAGCTACATTTACCAGGATATCAGTATTGTGGTCCTGGTACTAAGCTGGCTAAGCGATTAGATAGAGGTAATCCAGGTATAAATCCACTTGATGCCGCTTGTAAGGAGCATGATATTGCCTACTCAAAAAATCGAGAGAATATTGAAGCGAGAAACTTCGCATATAGAACACTTGCTGAAAAAGCTTGGCAACGTGTTTTATCTAAAGACTCTGGTATTGGAGAAAAAGCAGGTGCAATAGCTATAACTAATTTCATGAAAGTTAAATCAACACTTGGAATGAGTTTGAAGAAGTGGAGTGGGGGAATTAAAAAAATTTCTGAGAGAAGGAAAAAGTCAAACAAACAAGTAGTTTTAAGGAAGATTGTGGATGAAACTAAAAAATCCATGATTCCTAGTAACGATTCTCAATTCACCATAAAAGATGCTGTTGAGGGTGCACGAAAAGCTGTTAGAAAGGCTGAGGTAGAGATAAGGTAAGAACACCTCGTATTCTACCTTTACCCTCAAAAATTGATGGTATTTTACCAGTAATTCCAATTTTCGCTGGACTCAGCACACTTGGAGCATTTACAGGTGGAGCAGCTGGTGTAGCAAAAGCTGTAAATGATTCCAATGCAGCCAAACAGAAACTTCAAGAAACTGAACACCATAATAGAGCAATGGAGTAGTTAGCTCTTGGAAAAGGCTATACTTGAAGCCCTATCGACAAGATTTAGTGCTTTATCTCAATCCTTGTTATCAAAGGAAAGGTCTTAAATCGCAGAAACGTAAATCAAAAAGTGAAAACAACTTGAAGTGAAGCTACCACATCGTGCCTTAACTGATTTTGATATACTCAATTATGCCAAGATTCTAAAGATTCCATATTTTCGTGGAGTCTTTATGCGGAATGAATTACCTATCAATGGTTCTCATTAAAATGAATCTGCCGTTATTAATCTTGATGAAAAAGATGGCCCTGGTACACATAAAAAATAAATATAGTCTATATAAGTGCAAGTAATTGCTTGAATTGAATCAGTATACAGAAAGACATCATGGATGAATTGCTCACACTAATTATTTCAGGCAACTCATCTGTACTTGAAGCAGAATATTTTCCACCAATAGAACTTTCACCAAACAAAAATTATGCTCTAGATCTGGTTGAACTACTCACTTTCAATTCAATTCCTAACGTTGATGTAGGAAAGAATAAATTTTATATTGGTGATGAGGTGGTAAGTATACCCCCAGGTAGCTATGAAATTGAAGATATTGAAAAATATCTACAAAAGAATTTGGAAACTAAAGATATTATAATAATTATTAAGTCTAACAACAATACGTTGCGTAGTGAAATCAAGAGTAATCTTGAAATTAATTTTAAACCAAATGATTCTATTGGTCAACTTTTGGGATTTACAATACGTGTTCTTGAAGGTAATAAAAATCATACATCAGATTCACCAGTAGCTATCCTCAAAGTGAATGCTCTCAGAGTTGAATGTAATATTATAATACAACCGGAGCTTATATAAACAATCGTAAAGTCCACACGATTCATGAATTCTTCCCAATAGTTCCACCTGGATGTAAGATCATTGAAGTGCCATCACATGTCATTTACCTTCCGATCGCCTTAAAGAATATACATCATATTCAGCTCCGCATTGTTGATCAGGACGGAAACTTGGTGAATTTTCGAGGAGAAACTATAACAATTGGATTACACGTAAAGTCAACGTGATGGGTATTGTTCATAATCGCAAAGTGGGTGGAAGCTATATAAGTCAGAAACCATGTCAGAAACCAATCAGTCTTCAAACAGTTCGCAAGAGACTAACATCTCAGAACGAGCTCTTCCTGTAACAAATAGGTCTAAGACTTGTACAAGAAAGAAGAAGAAGAGGCGACCATTAATTTATATATTTTTTCCCTATCACTGTTATAAATATGGAAGAAGTACTAAATATTTAAGCTCCAGTTAATTATGATTAATCTATTGCACATTTTGAGGTTCTTGTTCATCAACCTTATGCTTCATCATCATTTAACAATAGTGATGAAATAAGAATTGCAGTTCAACATCAAGATTTATGCATTCTTCCAAGTAAAAGCTCATTGCATGTTCATTGAAGACTAGTTAAAAATGATGGAATTACAGCTGCGACTGCTACATATTTGATTGGTAATGCAGTCTGCTTTTTATTTGATGAAATTCGCTACGAATTGAATGGTATTGAGATTGACCAATGCAAAAATGTTGGACATACTAGTTCAATGAAAGGATGCATTTCTCTAACTCCTAATCAAGCCAATTATACTGAAAATGCAGGCTGCCTTGCAATAGATGAGAATGCTAGAATGACAAATGCAGCTGGATACTTTGATGTAAATATAACACTCAAAATGATTTTAGGGTTCGCAGAAGATTATCGAAAGTTCATTGTGAATGCTAAACATGAACTTCTCTTAAGAAGATTACGTACAGATATTAATGCTATTATTCAACCAGCATAAGGAGAAGCTGAAGAATTCAAAATTCTGCTTCATAAAGTAGAGTGGATGGTTCCCCATTTACTACCATCAGATCGTCACAAGATACAATTGCTGAAAGGGCCTAGGGGGATAAGTATACAAAAGTTGCCCCCCACGTATCAAGATGATATTACCACCAAAGATGGGCACCCACGTGACATAACATTCCTCCAAAGAATAACCTAAAAATTTCATTTTTGGGGGAGTTATGGAGGGGGGAAGAAAAATTAAAAAAGTAATTTTTCTCGAAAACGGCTGAACCGATTTTGATGATTCAAATATATGTTTTAGTCACCTACAAGACTACTTTGGGAAAAAAAGTTGAATTTTTTAAAATAAAAATAGGGTTGAAAAACTGGTTTTTAAATTTAAAAAAATTTTTTTTGAGGTTATGTTTTAGAGATACACCTCTAATTTTTTTTTCACGAAAAAAGCTTATATTGTCTACTTTAATATATATTTTACTCAAATTTTTCGTAGG
>CAJFCO010017822.1:8492-33973 GCA_904066015.1 Synergus gifuensis | reverse complement strand
TAGCCCCTATTTCAATTAAATGATGTTGTAATTCCAGGTTTAGGGACATCACAATGTTTGGTGTCTTTCAGACTACCTAGCACAATATTTATTTTTTCGAAAAAATCAATTGGCAAGGCTGAGGTAAAATAATGTTTTTTTGATTTTTTGGGGTCAAATTTTAATTTTTTCAAAAAATCTTTTACGGCACAATAGAGCACAAATCTAGCACAATTCAGCACAATGTTCATTTTTTGGAATTTTAAAGTTGGCGTTGCCAACTTCCTGGACATAAACATTTGACTGTTCAAGAATTTTTTTCAAGAATTTTATTTTGACAATATGTAACTTATAGTACAACTTTTAGACTATATTCCTGCAGATTTATATTTAAAAATATCAAAAATTGAGCGAGTAACAGCGAATCTCTGGAGGCGCCTCGAAAAAAAGGTGTTTTGCGGTGAACATGATAACTGGAGACAGAATCATCAGAAACAAAAAATTCAAATTGGGTTTTATAAAGGATATGTTTCTTAAGGTAACGCGGGTACGATGTTTTTTTTTTGATTTTTGAATTTTTGGTAGCATTTGGAAGACAAAAACATGATTTTCGCTAAAAAGAATCAATTAATTTGTTATTGTAAAATCAACAGTTATTTAAAAAAACGTAAAAGGCTCCAGCGTTACCTGGGGAATTATGTGAAGAACAACTGTGCAAAATTTCAAAACGATCGGCCCACTAGATTTTAAGTTATGCTGTCCACCGACTTTAAAAATGATACTTTTCAGGAGAACGCTTTAAAGTATGCTTTCAACCAAGTATACGAAATCGAGATGGAGCAATTGACCATATATTTCCGTCATTTTTTCTCCGATTGATCTGAAATTTGTAAACAACATTCTTGAAATGTTGTACTATCAAATAAAAAAATTAAAAAAATTCGAAAGAAAAAGCTTAAATCCCGACCCCCCCCCCCCTTAATTTGAAGATCAAAACATTTTTTTTTGAAGATTTCGTTTATCAATAAAAATAGTTCAAAACATGTAGATTTATACCTATATAGCAGTAATTCCATTAAAATATCCCCCCCTCCCCTATTTGACTTTGAAGTTGCAAAAAAACGAAAAAAGTCGACTTTTTCTTTATTTTTGTTGATTTACGGTAAGTTTTAGGACTATTTGACATTATGAGTATAATGAATTTTGACATTAAGGCCATGTAAGACTTACCCGATCCCTACCTTATCGACATTTTTTTCTCTGCAACCTTACTTGTACATTTATTGAAATATCAAATTGAAAATTTCTAAAATTAAAGAAAATATTCTAAGGTATGTATATCTGGTCTTAAATTTTTGTAAAAATAAAAAAGAAATTTTCGAAATAATTTTTTTTTTATAAATGTCAATATTTAGGACCAGATAAACATGCCTTAATGCTTTAGCTTCAATTTTAGAAATTTTCAATTTGATATCAATAAATCTAGACGTAGCGTTGCAGAAAAAAAAATGTCGGTAAGATAGTGATCGGGTAAGTCTTACATGGCCTTAAAACAGGTTTTATTGACTTTCAATAACATGAAAATGTTTAAAAGCGATTACTTAAGGGGTTACACCACCATGAGATTTTCAAAAAATCGATTTTTTTTTGTTTAGATAAATTGTTTATACTTTTAAGAATATTTTAAGTGTTCAATCATTTCAAAATTCAAACTATTTCCACGCAAAAATTTTGGTCCAAATTTTGAAAAAAAACTTATATAATTTTTTTATTTAATATCAAAAATGAAAAAAAGAATTTTTTCTTTTGAAGAGTACCGGGTTTCGAAAAATACATGGATTCAATCTCAAATACCTAGAAGAAATGAAGCACCTATCCGGGAAAGTTAGCAATTGATTAAATATTTATTGAATTGTTGATAAACAAATAAGTGAGTGAAAATGGATTCCAGGAGATTGACAGTGTTTCATCGATTGATTCGCACTAAATATGAATAATTTATATATAAAAACCGTTTTTTAACTAAATTCATGAAAGACAATAAACAATTTGTTATTTTATAAACAAATTTTATAAACAATTCGTCCGCCATATTGGATCCGCCATTTGGTTTTTTAAAATTTTGACTTCGAATTCATAATCAGCGACTTTAAAAACCCCTTTATACCTATTTTGAAAATAATCAAAAATTTATTTAGCATACTCGTTCGCCATTTTGTTTTTGAAATTTTTGACACCAGATTCATAATCAGCGACCCCAAAAACCAGTGAATAACAGAATTTGGCCCATTCTATGAACATTTTATAGTTCTAGCCAGCTTTTTGCAATTTGGTCTCTTTCGCGCCGTACTGTTTTTTCTTTCGCGTTTTTCTCGAAACTACTATTTTCAAACTGGTGTACATGATATCTCAAGATCTACTCAACCGATTTTCTTAAAATTTTAAACGCATGTTCTTTATGCTATTGTCTATCGTGTGACGTAGGATTTGTTTGATTGGGTGCCCTGTTCATAAGTTATGAATTTTTTAAACTCAAAATTTCTATAAAAATTAGAAATTTTTTTTTAAACAGTTGTCATTTCTACAAAAAATAAAAAAATTTTTTTCCCTACGTCACACGATAGCGATTACCTTTCTAAATAAGCAAAAAAAAATTTTTTTTTCAAACAATGATCGAGAAACTAGGTACACCATCAACAAGGATTTTCAAAAAAGGATCCTACTCATTGGCTCATGTCTCCGCCATTTAAAAATTTTTTAAATTTGTCATTGATTCAAATTATACATAAAAGTACTATGTATATATGTATAATGACAATTATTTTAAATAATTTATGACTGCGTCAAAAAAAATACTTATTTTTATACCTATTTTTCCACGCGCCAGGGTGGTGTAACCCCTTAAGAAGGGTAAAAAATGTTTATATCATTTTTTACTATGTAGGTACAAATCCACTTTCTTCAAACTATTTTTTCTGAAAATTTAGATACTTTAAAATATTTTCATGTCATTCAATCAATAAAAATTATTTTAATGTCAAAATTTCTTATATATGTTGGTTGTAATATCTTTCAAATGCATTCACACTAACATATATCACACGTAATGTGGTCAGATTGACTTAAAACTTACCTTAAATCAACGAAAATAGCGATAAAGTTGACTTTTTTCGATTGTTTGAAACTTCAAAGTCAATTGGGGGGGGGATATTTTAATGGAATTACTGCTATACATTTAGGTATAAATCTATATGCTTTAAATTATTTTTATTGATAATCGAAATCTTCAAAAAAATTTTTCTTTTCAAATTAAGTGTTTTGGTTTTTTCATTTTTAGCTATATCTGCGTTGTGAAGACAGAAGGAATTTTGTTTTTTTATGAAACTTTAGGGGAGTGTTTTTGACTCCCCAAAGAAGGTTTTCATTGCTATTGGAACTTCGCACAAATAATTTTTTTTTTTTTGATACTCCCTACTGTATATATATATAGTGGAATAAATGTGCCAAATTTCATCCATTTATCTTTACACATTCTTGAGATATTAGAAGGTTGCCAAAAGATAAGATATATTATATTACCCTTGAAATATAATCGAAAAAACTTTTTTTTGAAAACTGTATTTTGTCAGCACTACAAAGCTTCCTCTATGAGGAAGCAAAACAACATATTTCGGTTTATAATCTTGAAATCATGCCGAGTTAAAGTTAAGCATCCTCTGAAATAAACGAATTATCTAGGTAAAAGCCTAAAGTTTTTTTTTTTTCTTTTGCTATAGGACTCAGAGCAGTGCGCTCAAGTCATGGCTGCTGGTGACGGAGTGAGGATTCAAAGTGGACAAACACATCAGATGGGAATCAATCGAGCTCAAGACGATGCAATGGTTGGTTACGTTTATCAACGACCAATGGAAGCTGATTTTAACGCTCAAAGTTCTGCTTTTCACAATAAACAGACGCCTCGCGCTTGGGCACTAGCTGATGAGGCAAATATTGAGAGTGTAAGTAATACAATGGAATTTCATTTATCAACTTCTCAAAAGATTTTTTTTTATAGTTTAAAAGGTACGAAGCGTATATGTACTTGAAAATGTTAATCTTGTAAACGAAGATCATTAACTAAAAGAAAAACAGAATTGCTATAATTTTATTTTAAAAAAAAGTTTTTATTTTACAATTTCAACTTTCAGTAGACTGTTTGCTCCTTAAAAGCTTTATTCTTTTGTCGCATATGTTTAAAACTTATTTTTCAAAAATGCATAATGTACTAATGAATGAATTAAACTATTACATACATTTTTTAATTACTATCTCCATTTAACTAAAAAAAAATTTTATTTTAAGGGCATGTGATACTTTACTATAAGAGAAAATTAGTTATACCAATTATACATTCATAATAATAAAAATTTTTAGCTAATAAGAGGCAATAAACCTTCGTCTACATGAAACGAAGGTTTATTGACTCTTATTTACTAAAAATATTTATTATTATGAATATATAATTGGTATAACTAATTTGCTCTTATGGTAAAGTATCACATACCCTTAATTGAATTTGGTGATTAAAGGCATGCGATATTAGCATGCTAATATTAAAATTATATCTTTATACCGATAAATGGGTGGCCAATCATACAGTCATTGGTTTATGCTAACCACTATTTCCTCGTGGCCAACCATTATATTTTTTGACATTATTGTTAATTTTTTAAATATAAATTACGGATCTAGTTATACTTTTAACGTTCAACTTAAGAGGGCTGGGTACAGGGCCTTTTTGAAAGGTTTCGTTAAACTCTGTTTTATCCCAAATTATAATGTAAAATACGACTTATTTGATATGCTTTGATTCATAAAGGAATAATTTAGGCTTCTGCGTATTCAAATTTGAAAAAATATATTTTATATTAAAAATATGAGTGTTCAAAATTATGCTACTTTTGAAGACAAATTTCTCGAATTGTAATGCATATTTCAATAATATAAATACGCAGAAGCATAGATTGATTCTTTACAAACAAGTTACTATATTTAGAATAAAGATTGCCTTTAACTAAATTTACAAAAAAACAGTTTAACGATATGACTTCAAGCAGTAATTTTTAGGCAAGAAACTACCGATCCTGGCGGCAAAATATTTAAGGAGAACTTTGGCACGCCTACTCAATGCAATGTATACCCTTTACCTTACCCCGGAAAACTGTAGGGCCACTGAATACTGTCGAGCTATACCTGATCCTCGGCCTGACCTCACTATAAGTAACATCTGGTACAACTTTCCAACCAACTTTCCGAAATCGAGTCTCAGACTTATTTCACACTTTTCTTCAAAACTGGCAAACGCCGAATGGAAGTACAAAATTTTCAAGTTTTCAAGAAACTTAAAAAAAAAAAATACTTCTCTAGCCATCATAAAATTTATATGTTTTTTGAAATTCTGCATCGAATGATATACACTTTTAAATGTAAAAAAAATTGAATAATTATTGAACAATGGTAAATAAGAACCTGACCAAGCTAACTTATCATTTTCGTAATCTAAATGTCAAGAGTAATGAAAATTTTACATTTTGATTGAGGATTTATGAAGACTTTTGAAACAAGTATTTGAGGAACTCAATATCGGTTGAATATCGGTTGTTACCTGCTTTCTAAGGACTACTTAATAAATATTGTCCTTTCCAATCTCTAGAGTCTATTGCTACTAATCACTAATACGTATCTTACAAAATATAATATTCTTTCTAAATCTGAATTAGTGAAAAGTCGATCACTAATTTACTTTGGTGTAAATTTTTACTGATTATTAGTTGTATTTCATTATTTCACTAATGTTTTAGTCAGGAATGACTAACAATTAGTAGAATTTTTCACTAATTAGTGACCGATTTTTCATTCATTCACATTTATATGGAGAAATTTAGGTAAATTTAGGTTCATTCGAATTAAATCACCTTTCAGACTCTTAAGCTAAATGAATGATTTTTTAAATTTATCTACTATATATTTATTCATAATTTTCTCTATTGTCGTATACTACTTAGTAATTCAGTGACAGGCTACCTCCCGCTGTGAGGGTTTAGTCCTTGCCTGACCTTACTTGATATTGTCCCGTAAGGTTCATTTTACTGCACTTCACTTTTTTTAGAGCCTTTTTTTCGCATGTACCCTTTATTCCCGAAAATATTCTTGCGCTGATTGGCTGTTAAAAATAATTTTTTTCACTTAAAAACTCCTCCCTTGGAGGCGTGCTTATCATACTTCTGTCTCTCTCGCACACTCAGCTCGGAGTTCCCACGCGTGTACACAGCTCTTAATATGGTAATCTGAATCTTTATAAAATTCATTATCCATCTGTGTATTTTAGAATTTTGTTCGACGCCTGTATTGTTTTTTACAGATTGTTAAACTGGAAAAATTCCTATGTGATAGATTTTTTTGAAATTTAATTTTTATTGCTGATTGAGACGGTTTTGATAATTGGACATGTATCACCTTGTTGTGAAACAATTACTCTAGCAGCAATCTTCTCAGTAGGGGGCACACTGTTTTTTTTAGTGTAAACTATATTGTGGGTCTTTTCTATTTAATTTGCAATTTCATATCAGAAAAAAAGTTGTGACGTGTTACTAAATGTTACAATTTCACATTTACGAGGGTTGCCTTTTATACTTTGAGCCTTGGCAATATTAAGTGTTTACAGGTTTACAGGTTTACAGTTTGACCTTTTTAACCATAACTTTCAGAACATTTTGTCATTTGAGTATAATCTGTATTGTTTACAGTGACTTGAAAATATTGACTCAGATAAAAAATGGAATTGAATCGTGAACATTTTCGTGCGATGGTTTTTTTACGATTTTCGACGTGGATTATCAAGACAAGAGTGCATCGATCAACTCACTTCGAATTTTGGCGATGAAGCTCAATCCTTGGCCACTGTGAAACGCTGGTACAACGAATTTAATCGTGGCCGCAGTTCGCTCAGTGACGAAAGTCATGTAGGTCGCCCAAAATCAGTCGTCCCTGAAAAAATTGACGCTGTGCGTGAACTAATAATGCAAGATAGTCATGTGACTTATCGTGAGATTCAGGCATCCTTGGGCATTAGTGGGACCAGGGTGCAAGCAATTTTAGATCAACATTTGGCTGTTGAAAATATTTGTTGCCGTTGTATCCCACGTAACTTGACAATCGCTCAAAAAAAGGCTCGTGTGGATTGGTCAAAACAAATGCTGAAAAAATTCGATCGCTGTGCTTCAAAGCATGTCTATGACATCGTAACAGGTGACGAAACATGGATTTATGCTTATGAGCCTGAAACTAAGTAGCAGTCGACTGTGTGGGTCTTCCAAGATGAGTCAAATCCGACAAAAGTTGTTCGCGCACGAAGCACTTCGAAGCAAATGGTTGCCTGTTTTTTAAAAAAAAAAAAAAAAAAAAAAAAACCGGCCACGTAGGAACTGTACCGTTGGAGCAACGTCGGATGGTCAATTCGGAATGGTATACAACCATTTTTTTACCGGAGATCTTTGAAAAAATGAGGGAAACCAGCCGCCGAAGACGAATCATCCTCCACCACGACAATGCAAGCTCTCACACATCCGCTGTAACAAGGGGCTTTTTGAGGGCTAAAAACGTCGAATTGATGGGTCATCCAGCCTACAGCCCTGATTTAGCACCTAATGACTTTTTTTTATTCCCGTAGATAAAAAATAAATTAAGAGTTCAACGTTTTTCGACGCCTGAAGTAGCGGTTGATGCGTTCAAAATGAATGTTTCGGAGGTGCCTCAATCGGAGTGGAAAAATTGTTTCGAAAATTGGTTCAAGCGCATGCAAAAGTGTGTTGAGTTTCAGAGAGAATATTTTGAAAAACAATAAAACCATTTTTGATGATAAATTATTGTCTTTTCATTATTAGGCTCAAAATATAGAAGGCAACCCTCGTAAACAAGATTGTTTGAAAATTTAAACTCTTATTAATAATCTACTTAAAAAATTAAAATATTTAAATTACAATTATTTAAATTGAAAATTCAATTATAGCGCCAAAACATTAGCGACGGAGTAAAGGTATTATATAACATTTTTTAAATGGTGTTTTGAGTCGAAATTACTTTTGAGATAGAACAAGTTAATTTACTGTAAAAATGGATAATTACCTACTGTATTAATTTACATTTGTCCAGTTATTATTCACCAGGAGTATCAATTTTTAATTATTATTATAAAGCCAACATGGCTAAGAATTGGGACCTTTAACTTAGTAAGATTATTATATGTAAGTTTCCGTGATCTAACTTTTTCCTTAGAAAAAAGTAATAGAAAAAGTATAACGTATGCATTTCCTTATAGTATTTTAATTTATTTTGTGTGTTTAATTAGATTTTTAATGCTTTCAGAATCAAGAAAAATGGAAATATCCATTGAACAAAATTGGTATTCCACAACAAAGTCAACCACAACAGCTTGGTTTACAAACAATGAACAACGTTCATGCCATGTCATATGAAATTCATCCGATGCAACTCAAGGTGATTTTTATATTTTATTCTTTAAGGAGGGATTCTCATGTAAAATTTCCAAAAAATATTTTATTTTTTTTGCATAGTTGAATGCTCTGACGTGTTAGAATGTAAATCGATAAGTTTTAGAATGCATTACTGCGTATTATTAATGCTGCAGACATATTTACGTTTGTGCGTTTATACACACTCATAACGTTGAATTTTTTCAAGTTGGCGTGCAACATAACTCAAAAAATCTGCCCGCTTCGCGGGTACATTCTCCTCGCGCGCTTCGCTCGCAAAAATGAGCGCTTCGCGCGCTTGTGCCCTTCGTGAAGCTTGGCGCTTTACAGGACGCTTGAACCTATATGTTTTTTTTTTTTAAATTTAATTAAAGTATATATTTTTTTATATATAATTTATATTTTTATATTTTAATTTATTTTTTCATATTTGTAAATTATATTTTTATATATTTTTTAAAATTTAATTAAATTAAATTTACATTAAATTAAATTACAGCTTTGAATGCAAAACTGAACTAATTTACTTAAGGTTCTATCGACCTTAAGGAGCATATTCTCATCAGGGCACTCGCGCTTCGCGCTCGATATTTGATTTAAACCTCGCGCTTCGCGCCCGGTTCTGTTTAACAATATTTTTCATGATTAAAACGAAAACGGTCAATAATTATGTTTCTTATCATTTTCTCTGCATTTCGCGTTATTTGGCTCAAAATTTGAATTTTCGATTTTTTAAGGAAATTCAAAAAGTTGTTATGCCGATCTTATAGGGCGTTCAAAAAGAAACATTTTTCATCTTTAGACTTTTTTTTCATATCGTGCGTTGTTTGGCTTCTAATTTAAGTTTTCTTTCATTTTTTTGAATTTTCAAAATGTTATGTCATTCAATTTTTTTTTATCCAAAAAAGTCATTAAGAAAAATTGTTCGACTTTTTGAATACTACGAACATACGTCATTAGAATTTTTAGATTAAAAAAAAGTGGTTTCAAAATTTTTCAAAATGCTCCAACTTTTTGAATTTTTATCCAAAATGGCTGGCCAACGAACTTGACCTTCATTTTAGGCCACTAAAAGAGTATACCAAAGGACAATCCAATCGGTCAATTCTTTCGAAAGTTATCGTGCATGAAACCTTTGACACATTCGTAAAAACATGTTTTTCGGGTTCAGGGGGTCCCAAAACGTGGACATTTGACAAAAACTGGGGGGGTCAAATTTTACACAAATCTAATACCTTCTCTGATGAGAATGTAAAAATGAATGATAGAATGGATTGCTCCTGCGTATCCTATCCTATTCTAAAAAAAGACTTGCATTTCAGACAACTTCACATTGTGTTCCTCATTATGCGTTACCTTTTTGCTCAAGCGCGCGCTTAGTCTCGTACTTACATACAGGGTGTCTAAAAAGTCCCGTGACGGTTGGATATTTCCTCAGGTAAAATATTTTTCAAAAAAGTGAAGGTCATTCCTGAAGTAAATTTCAACGAGGAATTCAATGAATTCAGCCTGCATTTTGACCCTGAAGTTGACCTTCATGGCTTTTTGAAGGTCAACTTTGTTTTTTTTTTTTAATGGAAACCCCCTTTTTGCACATCTGCAATCGATAGAGCGAAAAATACTACGTTCAAGTACATACCCAAGTCATAGGTCAATTGTAACGTTCCAGGTCAGTTAAAGGTTATTTGAAATTAACAAAGTTTTGCAAGAGGTCAGTGTAATTCCTGAAGTAAATTTCAACGAGAAATTTAATGGTGACCTCTGTATTGATCTTGATTACAGCATTTTGAATATTGTAAAATCATATAGGAAATTTTTCATTAAAAGTTCCAGGAGTTCTCGTGAGAGTTCTGTTCCTCCCCAAAGAGTTATATCGAAAAGTCCTATACCGTTTTTCGATACTTATGTGAATACCTAAGGCGATACCATAAGTCCTATACCGTTTTTCTATCTCCATACGAATATTACGACTCGAAACTAAATTTACGTATTACAAGTACATACTTACTATCTTTCGCTAAAAGATTATTATGGCGCAAGCTAAACTTTCGGAACGAGAGAGGGTATCTGTATTAATGATGCGTGGTTGGGGAGATCGAGTTCGATCTTATGATCAAGTTCGTTTGCTTTTTAATCGCACTTTTCGTAATGGAGAAGGGTTAAATCCTGTCTCAAAATCAACAATTGAAAGAACTGTAAGGCGCTTTATGAATCATGGATCTATCGAGGACCTTCAGAGAACTGGTCGGCCAAAATCTACAGGATCTGAGGAGATGCAGATGGACATAGCCCAAGCATTTGTTGAAAACCCACACCTTAGTTTACGTCGAGCTAGTGATTTTCTTTGGGGTTATTTAAAGAGCAAAGTATACTCAACGCAACCCTAAAGCTTAGACGAATTACAGAATCGGATTCTGCAAGAGGCTACTTTGATTGATAGGGAGATGATTCGTAATGCTGTAACTCATTTTTACAATCGCATAGCTTTTTGTCAAGAAGCTCAAGGTTTTCAGTTTGAACATCTTTACTGAAGCGTGAGAGGCAAGGGGGCTCACGCTAATCAAGCACCCCAAAGGGAACAGAATTTACTACTTGCACGTCGTTGTTCCTGGGTAATGCTAAACGTAAACGTAAACGTAAACTGCTTGAAAAAAAACCTTGAAAAAAACTTGAAGATCATCACCAAGATCAATACAGAGCTCACCAATGAATTTCTCGTTGAAATTTACTTCAGGAATGACCTCTTGGAAAACTTTGTTAATTTCAAATAACCTTTAACTGACCTGGAAGGTTACAATTGACCTATGACTTGGGCACGTACCTGAACGTAGAATTTTCCGCTCTATCAATTGTAGATGTAAAAAAAGGGGGTTTCCACTTAAAAAACAAAGTTGACCTTCAAAAAGCCATGAAGGTCAACTTCAAGGTCAAAATGAAGGTCACCATTGAATTCCTCGTTGAAATTTACTTCTGGAATGACCTTCACTTTTTTGAAAAATATTTTACCTGAGGAAATATCCAACCGTCCCGGGACTTTTTAGACACCCTGTATAAGAGGGCTTACATAAACAAAATGGCTCCATTTTTGTCACTTTTGCCCCACCCCTATGCAAGAAACAATAAGTAAATATCTAGTCCCCTCCCCACAAGCTTCTTACTTAATAGTTGAACAACCTTTTTTGTAAATTTGTAAAAATTTCTAAATTTTGCTGTGTATTTTAAAAGAGAATGAAAAGAACAAGAAGAATCAGAAAGAAAAAGTTTAAAATCTGTAATTTCCAGGAAGTTGACAACGAGTTTTAGATTTTCGAAATTCGTATTTTGGAGAGTTTCGGGTAAAAAATGCGTTCCAATATCCAAGAGTTTGCTATTTTAGAAAATATAATATGAATCACAAAAAAAAAGTTTTAAATACCTGTCCTAGCACAACTCATGAAAAGTTTTCTTTTTTCGAAATTTTGATATTTATCATTTTTTAGAGCCCAGTAATATGAGTAGCACGTAGTTTCTAGCATAAGTTTTTTTTTTTACCAAAAAAAAAAAAATGGTCCGGCTGATTTTTTTTAAGTATTGTTTTTGAAAATTACCGAATTTAGACTGTGAAATATCCAGTATTCCACTGCTTTTTTCCTAGTCTTAAATACTGATCTCTATATACCTCTAGATTGGGCATTCTATGAAAAAAAGTGACTGGAATTGAACGTCGTCATATTGGGGCTAAAATCCACATTCTTGGCGCGAAATTCAAACTTCTTATAAAGCTTAAATTAACTTTCTCAATAAGTTTTGCAATTTACAATACTGGAATATAAATAATAGAGTAGAGGGGCGAAATGGCCATTCTTTACTATTGAGCCCTGTAAAACTTTTATTTAGGATTTAGCCAAATATATTACATTTTCTATAAAATATCTTTAAACGTTTTGTTTTTCTCGTTTCCGCTTGTAGACTCGCACCATTTTGCTAAAAAAAGAATCGAAAAACTAAGATAAGGTGGCTTTTTCGCCCCACCGTATGGTTGACTTTTGCGCCCCATAACCTATTTTCGGATATTTTGCTAAAACATTCTGAATGAAGTGTATTACGAGGAAAATGAACCCATATTTCTCGTTCAGAACACTATTTTGATTCAGAACATACTCACCAGATATTTTTTTCACCAAAATTTGAAGCGCTAAAAGGAAATAAAACTTGTTTTTGATTAAGAAATAAAAACACTGACGGCAATTGCAATTAATTAATTTAATTTACAATATATAAATTTACAAAATAGTGGACTGTATAAGTGGAACTGAGCATTTATAATTAAGTGAAGAGTACAAAAAGTGTCGAGTTGAGTTCTGTCTATGCAGCGAGTTGCATAGGTCAGAGGTAAGATTGAGTCTGACTGTCAGCCCTTGAGCGTGACCAGATCTTACAGACTGATGCTTCATTTCCGATTATTCACGAAAATTATCGAAGTTGACAGATTTGAGGAAAAACCCTCGAAGTTGAGATTAAGAATTGAGAGGTAGTCGAGAGGTAGTTAGTCGCAGTTGCCAGATGTGGGCAATAAAAAAGGTAAATGGAAGGCTAAGAAGTTTTAAGACCTAGAGTGTACAAGATGTGTCACAAATCGACTGATCGTGTTTTCAGATGGTTTGGACAGCTTATTGTAATAAAAATATAAAATTTAAGGTTCAGTGCTTCTAGTAAATACTTAGATAAATGACAAAAAATGTTTATGATTTTGAAGACAGATGTTTTTGAAAACTTATGATTTTAAATATGTTTGAAATAGAATAGATTGTTCCGACGGAACAAAACTTGAGAAAATATTTTGAGAAAGGGTGGTGCTTTACAAACGACCGTTCACAGGATCTGTGAAGTTGGCTGATATATTCATTCATATTATAACACATGGGTCATTAAGTCCCGGGACTAACCAGTAAAAATACATTTTTTTTCCAAAATTCGACTTTACTCATCAACATAGTCACCTTCCATAGCGATACAATCATTCCAACGTCTTTCTAAATTTTCAATGCCTTTCTTATAGAATGATTTGTCTTTGGCCTCAAAATAGGCTTCAGTTGCGGCTATAACTTCATCATTGGAGCCAAATCTCTTTCCCTGGAGCATCTTTTTGAGGTCTGCGAACAGCCAGAAGTCAGATGGAGCCAGATCTGGTGAATATGGGGGGTGTGGAAGCAATTCGAATCGTAATTCGTTTAATTACACCATCGTTTTCATCGACTTGTGGATCGGTGCATTGTCTTGATGAAACAGCGGTTTTTTCTTCACCATGTGAGGCCTTTTCTGCTTTATTGCCTCATCCAAGCGATCTAATAACGCAATGTAGTAGTCGCTGTTGATCGTCAGGCCCTTCGGAAGATAGTCGATGAGCAAAATTCCGTTCATATCCCAAAATACAGACGCCATGACCTTTCCTACTGATTGCTGTGTCTTCGGACGCTTTGGCCGGCTTTCGCCCTCTCCTCTCCACTGGGTTGACACTCTTTTCGACTCTGGCGTATAGTGATGAATCCACGTTTCATCCATTGTTATGTACCGACGCAAAAAGTCCTTTTTATTATGCTTAAACAGCCTCAAACAGCACTCCGAATCATCGATTCGTTGTTGTTTTTGCTCCAAGGTGAGCAAACGCGGCACCCACTTGGAAAGAAGTTTTTTCATACACAAATTTTCATGTATGATTTTGAACACGGTGCCTTTTGACATCTTTAGGATGTCAGTTATTTCTTGCAACTTGACTTTTCGATTCGAAATGACAATTTTAAAAACTTTTTGGATGTTTTCGGGCGTAGCCACCTCAATTGGACGACCTGGCCTCTCCGCGTCTTCGGTGGTTGTTCGACCGCGTTTAAAATCCGCATACCATCGGCAAATGGTCGTTTTCGACGGGGAATTTTCCTGGTAACACTTTTCAAGCCATTGCTGAGCTTGAACGGTATTTTTTCCCATTAAAAAACAGTGTTTGATTAACACACGAAACTCGTTTTTGTCCATTGTTTAAAGAACCTTCAATATCTCGACAAGCACTGAACCGAATGTCATGAAATTTTCACAGATATCTTCTAAAGGTTGATACTACTGACAAAAAAATCGACATGGCATTCGTGGTACAACTTGTGTGTTAGTCCCGGGACTTAATGACCCATGTGTTAGCGTACAGCTATTTAGTGATGGCATTGAGCCATCTATATGTTTTACTTTTCTATGTTTCGTCGCGGGTCCGCCACTGGACTCATCAGTAAGGTAATGTGGACGGACCCTGCCTTACAGTTACGGGAGTTAGGTTGGTATCCTACGCCGATTTTTTTTGTAACTTTACAGGTGAGAAGAGGATCCCAGACTATAAAGAAAAAAAAATAATTTTTTGGACAATTGTTCATATTTAGGGGTTGAAATCATCCCTTCTATATTTTTGACTCTTTTACTGTTTTAAGAGGTATCATTGTATTTTCTTTTTTGTTTTTACACAAAATTGTTCTAATTGATTCTTTATTACAATACTAGCTTGATTTGCAAAAAAATTACCCTCTAGAATATCATAATTCAGAAAATCTACCCCCAGAATGCTTCGCTATACGACATATATAGTTTAAGATTTTGGACTTTGTTGCTGCAAATATCTTGTTTTGATATTATATTCTATTATGGATCATCAGAGTTATTCGAAATAACCCCTAAATTATGTGCCATACACCCCTTTAATATTGTCAATAAATAAAAAATATATTTATTAATATACCATTTCTTTAAGTAATGGATTAAAATATATACTTATTTAGGTTGAACAATCAATATTATTATAATATAACTAATTTTTTGTTAATTAATTAATTAATTTTTTAGTTTTTGTAGGTACAAGTATACAGAGAGCTCGCGAAACACCCTGTATTTACACTCATCTCGCGATCGAGAGCACCGCTCGGGGGTCGAGTGACATCGATCGGATGGGATTAAAATAGCTCGAGCGAGCACTCTGACATCACCACGGCATTGACTTCGCAAGCGCCGGCACTTAGTGTAGGCTGTCGAGAGACGCTCGGGGGGGACGTTGAATCAGTCAAGCGTGAAAAGTGCTCTCGATCGGAGTGCTCTCGATCGAGAGACAAGTGTAGTTTGTTTTTCTTTTCATTTATTTTTGGTACATTTATTTTTTATTTCGTAGAAGATATATTGTAATTCGAAAGCCTTGAGCAATAAGAGTTGCGAATGGGTATGTGTACCATATATGTGTACAAATTTCAATGGAAATATGTATGTGCCTGAACCTAAATAAAAATTCTATAAACAGTTATGTTATATCTATCATTATTAAAATCGCCTGCTAAACAAAACATGAAAAGTTTTCGAGGGGTAGTTTTTACATAACAAAGATTTATTAATATAAGAACAAGTGCCATCATTAACAAAAAATTAGTTATATTATAATAATATTGATTGTCCAACCCAAATAAGTATATATTTTAATCCATTACTTACAGAAATGGTATATTAATAAATATATTTTTTATTTATTGACAATATTAAAGGGGTGTATGGCATATAATTTAGGGGTTATTTCGAATAACTCTGATGATCTATAATAGAATATAGTATCAATATATATGCAATATATTTGCAGCAACAAAGTCCAAAATCTTAAACTATATATGTCGTATGGCGAAGCATTCTAGGGGTAGATTTTCTGAATTATGATATTCTAGAGGGTAATTTTTTTTTGCAACTCAAACTACTATTGTAATAAATAATCAATTAGAACAATTTTGTGTAAAAACAAGAAAGAAAATACAATGATACCTCTTAAAACAGTAAAAAAGTCAAAAATGTAGAAGGGGTGATTTCATCCCCTAAATATGAACGATTGCCCAAAAAATTATTTTTTTTTTTTTATAGTCTGGGATCCTCCTTTCACCTGCAAAGTTACAAAAAAATTGGCGTCGAACACCAACCTAACTCCCCTTGTTAGACACATGGAGAGATTTTTCCATTGCCGGGAATCGAACCTGGATCGTCTAGCTTCTCAGCGCAGAACACAACCGCTGAGCTATACTATTAGGACGATGGTAGTGGTAGGGAGAATATAGTCACTGTGTGGCTATTCCCTACAATATTGACATTTGTGCGCGCTCTGGTGGCAATCTCAAAAAGTACATTGCGAAATTACTGAGCATCATTGTTCTCAAATGCTAATCAAATGGCTTTTTCGCCCCACTCTACTCTAATAATAATAAAATAACTCTTCAATTATTTTTTAACAGTTTATTGTTGTAAACCAATAATACAATGAATAAAGAACTACGAGGGTGGTCTGAAAAGTTTCCGACCACAACATGAAGATGACAGTTACTCACTAAAGTTTCAGCCACTTTGGACGCGCAGTTTTTAGTTGACAGTCGTTTGAGTGAGTTGATGTGAGTGTTTTTGTGAAAATGGAAAAAATTGAGTATCGAGCTGTCATTCAATATTTGTTTTTGAAAGGCAATACGCCTACGCAAATCAAAGTTGAGTTGGACACTGTGTATGGGGACAATGCTCCATCATTTACCACAATGAAATTTTGTGCAGCTGAATTTAAACGTGGCCGTAAGAGCTTGGGAGACGATGAACGTTCGGGACGTCCAAAAACTGTAACTACTGACGATAACATCGCTAAAGTTCACCAAATGGTGCTAGACGACCGCCGAATTAAGGTGAGAGAGATAGCAGAGGTTATGAAAATGTCCAAAGAACGTGTTTGTCACATATTAAATCAAGATTTAGGCATGAGAAAGCTGTCCGCGCGCTGGGTGCCGCGTTTGCTTACGTTAGACCAAAAACGTGTTCGAATGAACATTTCCAACGCTCTGTTGGTGCAGTTAAGGCGCAATAAATCCGAGTTTTGGCGCCGATTAATTACTGTAGATGAAACTTGGATACACCATTATATGCCCGAAACAATAATACAGTCAAAACAGTGGACTGCAAAGGGGGAACCGGCTCCAAAAAAAGCAAAAACTGTTTTTTCGGTTGGGAAAGTGATGGTGACTGTTTTTTTGGATAGTCATGAAATTATCTTAATAGATTATCTTCAAAAAGGAAAAACCATTACAGATGTATACTGCGCATCATTACTTGACAAGCTGAAGGCAGAAATTGCAAGAAAACGGCCACATTTGCAGAAAAAGAAAATCCTGTTTCACCAAGGCAACGCGCCGTCTCACACCTCAGCGGTCGCCATGGCGAAAATCCATGAATTACGGTTTGAACTGCTTGAACATCCGCCATACTCACCAGATCTAGCCCCAAGCGACTTCTTTTTGTTCCCTCATCTAAAAACTGCCCTCGGAGGACAGAGGTTTTCTTCAAATGAGGAGGCAATCACCTTCGTGAACAATTATTTTGCAGAGAAAAACTCCGAGTACTATTTGGATGGGTTAGAGAGATGGGAGCATCGCTGGGAGAAGTGTGTAGAGTAGGGTGGTTCAAATAGTATATTACATACCTAGGCCAGTCAAATAAGAAATGTCTCAGATCACATGTAATTGTCGACCGAGGCGAAGCCGAGGTTGACAAAAATGTGATCTGAGGCTTTCTTTTTTACTGGCCAAGGTGTGTATAATATTTTTCTGCTCGACGACGCCAGAAAGCGGCAACTTCGTTTAACGCAGCGGCCGGGAAGTTGACGCTTTCTGGCCGGAGGGCAGAAAAAGACTTTTTTTTTTCTAGAGAGTCTCGATGCCCCCAATTCTTTTCTAAATCCGAAAAAAGAAAGGTCATATTTTTTTTTTTTTTAATTTTGATCTTAACACGTGCCACTTTTGACTTGAAGTTTCCCATGTAAATTGCATGGGGAAAAAATCACTTTTTGGAGTTTTTGGAATAATTTTTCAGGGTTTTGAAAAATGTTACGGGAGATTATAGAGACTTGTTGAGGACTATCCAACAAAGAATTTCATGTACCACACATATGGATTTGACACCCCTAACACACCCCCACGGTGCCTTGAAAAATACCCTTAAAACCAAAAATGTCAATTTTTCATAAAACCGGCCATCTGTGCACTTTATTCTCATTCTTTTTTTATAAAAATTATTTCTACTAGTCTAGTGGAATATTTATCAACATTGGTTAATTAATTTTCAATTATTGAAACAAATTCCATTTGTTTAAATAATTTTTTTTTCAAAAATACGTTTGTCTTTATAAAAATTACTACTATTCGTCTATTAGAATATTGATTAACAATGTTTAATTAATTTTCAATTATTTAAACAAATTGAATTTGTTTAAATAATTTTTTTTCCGAAAATTCTTTTTTTCTTATTAAATATTATTACCATTGATTTAATGGAATATTTTACAAATTAGCTTTCATTTGTTTAAAACATGCTTTTTCCAAAAATTCAAACTATTTGCAGTTTATTATCGTTATATGATGTAATTTTATTTTCTAATATTTTATAATTGTATAATCAATAAATTATTATTTTAACATCTAAGATATAAAACATTTATAATATAATTTATTTATGAGATTTCATCGAATTACAAAGAAATTCGCTCTTTTCTTTTATAATCTACATCTTATTCTATTACTTTGTGTCGCGAGATAATGTTGTTTGTTTTCTTGCTATCTGGAAACTTTTTGGATGGAAACGATTTTGCTAACCTTCTCCCCAGGTATACTCGAAAGGTATATTTCGAAAAATATTTCTCCTAAGAGACATTTTCCATATTTTCGAGTATACCTGGGGGCTTAGAATAAAATTAGCAGAAATCTTTCAACCTTTGTATAATTTTATAACTGTCCTCCTCGTTTGCAAACGGCGAGAAACAAAATTGGAAAATATTTGAAAATAAATTTGTGTTACGTAACGATAAAAATTTAGAATTCCTCGAATTTTTGGAAAAACTATTTTTTAAACAAATGGAATTTATTTAAACAAATGAAAACTAATTTTTCAATGTTAATAAATATTCCATTAAATCAATGGTAATAATATTTAATAAGAAAAAAAGAATTTTCGGAAAAAAAATTATTTAAACAAATTCAATTTGTTTAAATAATTGAAAATTAATTAAACATTGTTAATCAATATTCTAATAGACGAATAGTAGTAATTTTTATAAAGACAAACGTATTTTTGAAAAAAAAAATTATTTAAACAAATAGAATTTGTTTAAATGATTGAAAATTAATTAACCAATGTTGATAAATATTCCACTAGACTAGTAGAAATAATTTTTATTAAAAAAAAATGAGAATAAAGTGCACAGATGGCCGGTTTTATGAAAAAGTGACATTTTTGGTTTTAAGGGTAGTTTTCAAGGCACCGTGGGGGTGTGTCAGGGGTGTCAAACCCATATGTGTGGTACATGAAATTCTTTGTTGGATAGTCCTCAACAAGTGTCTATAATCTCCCGTAACATTTTTCGAAACCCTGAAAAATTATTCCAAAAACTCCAAAAAGTGATTTTTCCCCATGCAATTTACATGGAAAACTTCAAGTTAAAAGTGGCACGTGTTAAAATTAAAATTAAAAAAAAAAAATATGACCTATCTTTTTTCGGATTTAGAAAAGAATTGGGGGGATCGAGACTCTCTAGCATCAAAAAAATTTTTGCCATGCATTTTTGAACCACCCTAGTGTAGAGTTACAAGGAGACTATGTAGAAAAATTAAAAAAAAAAAATTAAGAAAAAATGTCTCGTATCATTGTTAGGTCGGAAACTTTTCAGACCACCCTCGTATATGCTGAAAGTGGAATTGTGTTCATGTAAATTATATATGTTAAATATATTAATTATTACATAGTAATAATTATAGTAATAATAATAATGAAGATTAATAAGTAAGGTTAATATTACATAGTAATTACTACATAATTACTACATTACTATATAATTAATATCACATAGTAATATTAATCTTTGACGTACATACCACGGCGTTTCAAAAATAGAAAAAACTCTATTTGACGAAAAAAATTTAAAATATTCTTCACATTTAAAAAGTTTAACTGACTCATATTGAATTAGCAGATTTCGATTTTTTTTAATGGAAAATATTTTCCATTAATGTTACCGCTTCTGGAATAGAATTTTGTTGTACCTTATTAATCTTTTTATTAATCTACTTATTAATCTTCATTATTATTGTTTATATTATTTTCATTCATTATTATATATTATTATTACTATGTAATAATTAGTATATTTAACATATACAGGGTGTTCCTCGAGTTCCCTGCCAACGTGAAACTACAAATACTAGAGAAAAAACTAAGTCGAAAACTCCCATAACAAAATGTTGAAAAATGCGTAGTTTTCAACTACAGAGCAACAGTAGTAGTTTCACGTTGGCAGGGAACTCGAGAAACACCCTGTATAATTTACGTGAACACAAGTCCACTTTCAGCATATACTTATTTATTAATTGTATTACGTTTACAACAATAAACTGTTAAAAACAAATTGAAGAGTTATTGTATTATTATTATTATTATTATTATTATTATTATTGTTTACATTTTAGAATTGTAATTTACAAAACTTATTGAGAAAGTTAATTTACTCCCTAAATTTGAAACAGTAAAAACTCACTGATTCACAGTAAAAGTGGAAGCCTAGAGACTGTCGGAAACAGTGAAAACAAATTTCACTGTTCCGATAGTAAGTATTACAGTTTTATCAGTACACTTCACTGACAAAACAGTAAAAAGTAACTGTAATAAACAGTAATACTTACTGGCACACAGTTACTTTTTACTGTTTTGTCAGTGAAGTGTACTGATAAAACTGTAATACTTAGTGTCGGAACAGTGAAATTTGTTTTCACTGTTTCCGACAGTCTCTAGGCTTCCACTTTTTACTGTTTCAAATTTAGGGAGTAAGCTTTATAAGAAGTTTGAATTTAGCTCCAAGAATCTGGATTTTCGCCCCAATATGGCGACGTTCAATTCCAGTTACTTTTTTTCACTGAATGTCCAATCCAGAATAGAGATCAGTGGTCTTAAATTTCGTAAATTTTCAAGATTTCCGTTAAAATTATTATCCTCTTTAAGAATTCTTCCGGAATTATGTTTAATTCTTTTAGAACAAATTCAAGAATATTTACAAGAAGCTTGATCCGTAATTATCATCGGCATTATTCGAAGTTTCGTAAGAAATTCTGTAATTCCTCAAGTAATATTTTTTTCTGGGTTGATTTGTAAATAATAATCTATACGTATGTGTATTAAATTTAATGCACATACATTATTTTAAATGTACGAGCAGATATGACGTATGACCTATGCTGAATCTATTGGCACTATAATCAAAAACTATATAATGAAACGAGTACACTTCAGAATAGTCAGGGTGTCTAGCGGACCGGGAATCCAGGAAAAACCCGGGAATTTTATTTGATCGAGGAAAAATCGACCTTTTTCTACTTTATCTTCTTTTTACTCCACTTCTACTTTATTAAATGTTTTATTTTATATATATATATATATATATATGTATATATATGTATGTATTTTTTTTTCCCAAAAGGACAACTATAAATTGGTCGGAGGGGAAAAAAATTTGACGTGGAAACAACCGGGAATTTCCCATTTCCTGATCACTGCACTAGACACCCTGAAAGCACTTACCTCCAATTTCGTTGAAGCTGCTTATATTTATGTATTTTCAGAAGCTGATTACGAATGAGATATTGAAAATACCCGCAAATGACATACTCAAGGTTGTTAAAACTCGAAAATCCGATTTAAAGTGTTCTAGAGAGTGAAAAACTGTTTTCAAAATAATATCAAAAACTTTTTTTTAAAAAATGTCTTTTCTTTGAAAATGTCATGTGCTCATGACCAATGTCTCATGCTCTCATGTTCGTAATCTCCATTTAAAAATACATTAATGTACATAGCTTCAACGAAATTTGAGGTAAGTATTATAGTTTTCGAAAATTTTTCCCTAGATTGAGTTCAAAATTTTTTGTACTTTAGTACTTTTTGAGTCTAACTTTAATATTTTGTTAAAGCGATTTTGCGAGTACATAATATTTTTTTACTTTGATTGAAAATATTATAACTTATTGTCAAATTTTACACAAATTTAATACCTTCTCCAAGGAGAATGTAAAAAAGTCTAAATTTAAAATTAGGGTGCCTGGATAAATTAGACATCACATGTCTTTACATTCTCCCCAGAGAAGATTTAGACTTGCGTAAAATTTGAGCCCTGCCTTTTTTTTTAAATGTCATGTATTGATGAGACCCCCGGAACCCGAAATAATTATTTTTGACACTCCGTACGCGAAATTCGATTTCGCACACGCTGGATCATAAAAGCGTATGCTAAATTAAGCTTCGCACACGTTGTGTCAAAAAATACGGTTCGATACATGTGCGAGAATGTGATTTCACCCTAGTGTGAATGTTTGCTGAAATCACGTTCTCGCACTAGTATCGAATTGTACTATTATGATACAAGTGTGTAAAAAATTATCATGATCATTACGAGTTTGAAGTTTGCAGCATGAGCCGCAGACTAGAAGCACGAGTCGAAAGCTTTGGTGATTCCTCTTGTATTTCAATTATTAAATTTTGTTTTGTTTCTTTGGTTTACAGAGTGCAAACCCAGGTGCAGAGCATCTCGTTTATTTGAATAACCAGATGACAGCTCAGCAACAAGTTGCTTTATTTCATCACCAGCAACAACAACAACAATTCAGAAATGGACAGGTGAGTCTATTCAATTTAATAAACAATAACATAAAAAATTAAGCGTTTTTTCGTATCACTTTTGTGTGTGTATTCTACGTCTGGTACTTTTTTCCAATTTCACTTCAAAGTAAAGTTTTTTTTTTCTTTTTTTTTTCTCTTTTTTTTTTGTGCATAAAATGCTATAGTACTTCGACAATAGCCACCAAACTCAAGCGCAAGGGCGGAGAAAGATGTTACGAGTGTGACAAAGTAGTGTTACAGTATTCTTGCACCACTTTCGGAAAATGACTCACTTTGTTCACGGTTTACATGGAGAGAAAGTGAAATTTTCCATACAAATGTTATGAAAAATTGTTTTTAGCTGGGTAATATTCACAAGTGATTACTATTTTTTTTTTTCTATACCAATGAATGTAAATTGAGGGTATTATTTAACACCTTTCACAAGGACAGTATACTTTTCGCTTCCGACCCGGAAAAGGTAAGGTAATTATCCTACTCGGAGAAAAATGGATAGTCAGTTTGACTAGTTGGAGTATAAAACTGACTATACTGCAGTTTTAACTATAAGACAGCACTCTAGATAGTCAAACCTAATATCCGCGGAATGTACAAATGGGTGTTCACCTTGATCATTCCGGAGTTTAATGTTCACAATCCTGCAGTGTAATCCCTGCTTAAAAAAATCGTTAGAACCCGATAGAAACCTCTTTCTTCAGATGAAGAAATTGCCTTGAAGAATTGAAGAATGAAGAAATTTCTTAAAGTTACCATATTTAAAATTTGATGAAATCATTTAAGATGTTTTGAAATCTTGTGAAAGCTCTTGAAAATCCTTCAACTGTTTTGAACTCTTTTAAAACTCTCCTTTATAGTTCCTTAAAATCGATTGAAATCCTTTAAAATTTCTTCAAAAATTCCCTAAGATCACTTAAAGTCTCTATAAAATCTCTTTAAATTTCTTAAGGGCATGTAATACTTTACCATAAGAGCAATTTAGTTTACCCCATTATACATTCATAATAATAAATATTTTTAGTAAATAAGAGTTAATAAACCTTCGTCTCATGTAGACGAAGGTTTATTGACTCTTATTAGCTACAAATATTTATTATTATGAATGTATAATTGGGTAAACTAAATTGCTCTTATGGTAAAGTATCACATGCCCTTAAAGTTACTTGAAATATCTGAAAATCCTAAGCAACGCCGGGTAAATATCTGCTAGTAAATAAATAAAAATAAAATGGTTTTTAGAACATTTTTTGATATTCTTAATCCAATAAATGTAAAAAATAAAAAAAAGGTTCGTCAGACAACATGAACTCAATACTATACGAGAGAAAGAATTTTTATTTTTTCCATTTTTAGTATTTATCAATTTTTAGTATTGAGTGCGTTGTAAAATAATGTCAAGGACATGATTCATGCGTTTGGCCAGTACTTTTGACAGAATGACCTTCGATATACGTTAGAACACTTGCTATAAATCAATTTTTTTTTGCTTCAATGGACCAAAAAAATATATAAATCAATTTTTGACGAAAATCACGTGGTTTCGTGAACTTTTTGAAGAAAATATCGTATGCAACTGAGGATACAGGCGTTTTGTCTCGCGCGACGTATGCAGAACTCGTCTTCGCTCTCGGGGCGCCTTCGGCGCCCTCGAGCTACGACTCATTCTGCATACGTCACGCTCGACGAAAAACGCCTGTATGTATCCCTAGATGCATAATATACTATTCTTATCATTTTCTCTGCATCTCACGTTTTTTAGCTCAAAATTTGAATTTTCGATTTTTTAAGGAAATTCAAAAAGTTGTTATGCGGATCCCATAGGCCGTTCAAAAAGAAACATTTTTCATCTTTAGACTTTTTTTCATATCGTGCGTTGTTTGGCTTCTAATTTATGTTTTCCTTCATTTTTTTGGATTTTCAAAATGTTATAAGTCTTTCAATTTTTTTTTGAATCCAAAAAAGTCATTAAGAAAAATTGTTCGACTTTTTGAATACTACGAACATACGTCATTAGAATTTTTAGATTAAAAGAAAAAGTGGTTTCAAAATTTTTCAAAATGCTCCAACTTTTTGAATTTTGATCCAAAATGGCTGGCCAACGAACTTGACCTTCATTTTAGGACACTAAAAGAGTATACCAAAGGACAATCCAATCTGTCAATTCTTTCGAAAGTTATCGTGCTCACAAACTAAAAATCTACACACACACACACACACACACACACACACACACACACACACACACATGTG
>CAJFCO010017820.1:24422-38485 GCA_904066015.1 Synergus gifuensis | reverse complement strand
CAATTATTCCTGATCAATCGAGTGTCCCCAAGTCCCAGGTCAATTATTCCTGATCAATCGAGTGTCCCCAAGTCCCAGGTCAATTATTCCTGATCAATCAAGTGTCCCTAATCCAAGTGACAAGTCCTGTGTCCAAGGTGACTAATTCTACGTCCAAGGTGACTAATCCTATGTCCAAGGTGACTAATCCTGTGTCCAAGGTCCAAGGTCGATAAATCCAAGCGACCAATCCAGTATCCCTAGTACAAGGTCAAGAATTCCTAGAGTGGCCCAAGTAATTAACCAGTTCGAGTGCTCATCGTGACGGAACCAGCAGGGTCCAGCTACCAACGCAAACGCTCTCCAGGCACCAAGTCCACTAACTCAACCAATCAACCTAGGAGGTTCCAACGACGATTTATTGAAGGGTCAATAAATAATTAAAGGCATTCAGCCGTGTGGAAATTTTGAGTTTGCCCCCTTATTATGTTGGCCCCACGATGGAAAACTATGAAGGACCAACATAGTTTTGACATGCTCGCCTTCAAAGGCCCCATGTAGGCTCCTTAAGAAGGACCAATGAAGTGGCCCTCTGTGGGGCCAAGAAGTGCCCCACAGAACGCTATTTCAATGCGATTTTTGCTCCTACTTTGGCGCTCTAATGGGAACAAATTTCCAAATCTTCCACTTGAAGCGTCAAAGTAGGGGCTTAGCATATTTTTAAAACGAGTCGAAATATGGTGCTACTTTGACGCTCTATACACACAGTAAAATTGTTGGGGCTATAAGAGTATTAAAGTAGGAGCTAAGTTAAATGAAAATTGAAAAAAATGTCTTAAAAAACAATTATTAATTAATAACATGGTTTATTCGCAGTTATATTATGGATATTCTTATAACTAATCGTTATTTGTAGATTTAAACGCTTATTGTATAACAAATAAAATTTCGCACGCAACGCTGGGGGGAATCGAACGCACGACCTACGGGACACGAGTCCAGCTACCTAACCATTACCCTAAGCTCTCGAGATAGTGGTCCCACATTTTTTCCAGGGTATACTCAATCCGAGCATACACAAATATTAAATTGAACCCCCAGATCGTAGAAGGGCATATAAAATTTTTTAGTCCGAGCACAATGATTTCTCATCCCTTTTGAAAAATTTTTTTCAACATTCACGTTGTAAAATTTATTTCCAGTAATTCCTTTGCTTGCATAATAAAACAATCTGTTGAGACAGAAAAATAATATTGTTTTAGCAGCAAAAATTTGGTTTCGACAACAAAAAGGGCTCAACAAAATTATTTTGTTCCCATTATTACTAAATTTGTTTTCCTATAGTGAAAGATTAACAAAAATATTGCAGGGCGAAAACATATAGGGATATATTTGCGTAATATTTCAACTTATTTTGTATAATCATTCAACAACAATTTATTATGTTTATGCATTTTGAATGAAAAATAATTTTGCTGTTAATTTCTTATTAAGCGTTAAAAACAATATGTATTATTCATTGAATGCATGAAGATACAAAATAGTTTTGTTTTTTTCATTTGTCAACTAATCCTGACTTCTATGCAACTTAAAATGAAAATTGCTCTTTGTTGTTAAATGAAGATGCAAAATTTTATTGAATTATGTTCAAAATATAAAAAATAACAAATCTTTTGAAAATTTTGGGTAAACTTCTATGCTCTCTAAATCTGAATGAGTGAAAAGTAGGTCACTAATTTACTTTAGTGAAAAATTCTACTAATTGTTAGTCATTTTTGACTAAAACTTTAGTGAAAAGTTGAAAACTGCGAATTGAAATAGTGAAATACAACTAATAATTAGTAAAAATTTTCACTAAAGTAAATTATAGTGATATACTTTTCACTAATTCAGATTTAGAGAGTGTGATCCTAATTATTCAATATGCAATAAAATAATAAAAAATAATAAGAACTTTAAACAGTTCAACAACAGTGTGGACTTAAAAAAATTTTTAAAACAACAAGAAGGGCATTCATTGTGGGCCCCAGCGAGGGCTTTCTAGAGGCCCCAACAAGGGCCGAGAGGGGCATACTATAGAGGCGCGCCTTCGTGGGGCTAACCTGGACAATTTCCACACGGGTATTCCATAGGAAAGGAGTTTAGCACCTTCGAAATAGGATCTACCAGCACAAAAGCGAAAAACGCTCGAGTCAGCTAGGCTTCTCGCTCTGCGCAATTCTCTTTATTTAGTTTCTCGAAAACAACAAAAAAAGCCAAGTTGAATTTTAAAGCATCGGAAGATAAAGACTTAAACTTTATTTTGAGACAAAAAAAAAAAAATACCGTTTTTCTAAAAAATTCAAAAATATTTTGATTTTTGAAAAAAATCGGTCAAATTTTAAATTTAAAAAAAAATGGTTATAATCATTCGATAGACCAGGAAAAAAGCTATCAAAAACATGTGGGACAAAATTTTGTATTATATATTCCATAAGAAAGGAGCTTAGTACCTTCGAAATAGCACGAAACTGCACAAAATAGAAATAATAATTCGAAAAATTCCCCCTCCCCTATCTCGGTCAATTTTTATCCAATCGAAAAAATCTTTTTCCTCTAAAGTTGTACCTAGTAGGACTATACTTTACCCAAGTTTGAGTTCGATCAGACAAAGTCAAATTCTGAGGGTGATACACTTGAGGAATAATGCCCCATATATAGGCTTTAAACATTTCTTAAAAGATTATTTTCTGAATTCAGGTGGTGAATAATTCGAGTTTAGGTTTTATTTGTGTTGTCTAGGAATAACAATTTATCTTTAAGGATGTTGCATCTAATTTCCTTCATCAAAATTCGATTTCTTTATTTTAGTTAAACAATTTTATAGTTAGTACATTTTTCACTCTGTAGTAGTATTCATTTTCAAGATAAAAGTATTGATATAGAGAGAAAAAATGTTTGATTTTAATACGTTTTACCTAAAATGAAATAATTTAACGACTAACGATTTATTACGTCGTAAAATTGTGTGCCTATTGCCCAGTGGGCAAAAAATTTAGCGACATCCTTACGACATCGTTACGACATCGTATGTCCATGTATTTAAGATGTCTTTACGATATCGTAAACACGTCGTACGTTTCTTCGTTGACTTTGCGACATCGTAAAGACATCTTAAAGATATGGACATAGGATGTCGTGAAGTTGTAGTAAAGATGTCGGAACGATGTCGCAAAGACGTCGCCAAATTTTGTGCCCACTGGGTGGGTAATTGTAATAATTTTCAAGTAATATGAAGAAATTTCGGATAGAAAACCTATCCGAATGAATTTGAGTAATTTCGAATTTATCTAAACTAATCCAAATTTTTAATCTGATCCACCCCAAATTTAAATTAATTCGATTGATGGTTCGAATTGATTGAATCCGAGGCAAGTTTTCATTCTGAATCAAAGCGTTCCAATCCGAATTCAAATTGAGTCGGATTCATCTACATGGAAAATTCGTATTGATTTAGAATGAAAACTTGCTCTGTTCAGATTGACTTTGAATGATAACTAGCTTCGGATTAAATAAATTTGAACCAAACTGAATTGTCAATATGAATAAATTCGAATACAAAATTGGAATTGAAAAATCGGAATAAATAAATAAATAAATAAATAAATAAATTGATTCAGAAAGAAAAGCTTCGGATTCAATGAATTTGAATTAGTTGGAACTTGGAATGAAAATTCGAAATGATTCGAATTGATTCGGAATGAAAACTTACTTTGGATTCAATCAATCCGAAAAAATACGAATTTTCAAATCAAATGAATTCGAATCAATTTAAACTTGGGTTTATTCGGATTGAAAATTTGGATCGGTTCCGATTGATTTTGAACAAAACTTGCTTTGATTCAATTAATTCGGACTATTTGAATAAAAAATTCAGAATAGATCAATTTAATTCGGAAATAATTTTGAATAAATTCTGAACCGTTCCGAATTTGCAATCCGAGTTAAAAATAATTTGAATCGTGGAATTCAAAGCAAGTTTTCATTCCGAATCAATCTAATCATTTCGATTTTTCTATCTGAATCAATCCCTATTCAATTTTGTTCAGATTGGTTCGAACTGATTGAATTCGAAGCAAGTTTCCATTCCAAATCATTCCGAAAGAATCCAAACCAATGGAGTTTCATGAATTTTTAAATTCCAGAGATGTTAAATTCAAAGAATTGATAAGAACAAAATTTTTCGTTTTGAAAAAAAATGGGTCCGGGCCTCCATAGCCTCTATAGAATCTCAGGCCTGACTTTCTTGCCACTCATCAAGATTTGTTTATTTTATAAACGCAAATGTACATTTTGGGTGTTTTTAAGCAAAAAGAATTTTTTTTTCTTCTGAACTTGCTAAAATTATATTGCTAATGATGTTTTTTGAAAAAATTTCGCCATGAATTAATATTTGCTTATTTTATAAACATATTACATAAATAAATGCACATTTTCGGCGATTTTAAACGAAAATAAATCGTTTTTTCTTCTGATCTTGCTAAAATTATATTGCCGTTAATGTTTTCTGAAAAACTTTTTGCCACCCATCAATATTTGTTTATTTTATAAACATATTATATAAACAAATGCACATTTTGGGCGATTTTAAGTTTCTCAGTTTTTAAACAGATTTTAATATTTAATAATATTATAATATTAGGTCCTTATCCCTTATAACATATTAATACTATAAATATTATAATTTAATATTTTATTATTGTTAAAAAATGCCCATTTCTACATTTTGTAGAATAATTTAGAATTTTTTATAGATTTAACATTATCTGTTTAAAAATTTAAAAACTTAAATTCGCCCCAAAATGTGCATTTGTTTATATACGTTTATAAAATAAGCAAATATTAATTCATGGCGAAATTTTTTCGGAAAACATATAATTTTAGCATATGGGAAATTCACAACGGGCGCAGTACTGCGCCAGTACTGGCTGGTACTGGCAGCCAGTACTGGCGCCCGTACTGGCATATCTCTGGGATGATAACGATGTTCTGTACTGGGATGCCCGTACTGGCCTAGTACTGAATATCGGTACTGGCGCGGTACTGCCCTAATAGGAAACTTACAACGGGCGCAGTACTGCGCCAGTACTAGCTGGTACCGGCGAAATACTGGCACCCAGTATTGGTGCCTGTACTGGCATATCTCTGGGATGATAACGTTGTTCTGTACTGAAATGCCAGTGCTGGTCTAGTACAGAATATCGGAATTGTCAGCACTGCGCCAGCTCTAATAATTATAGTACCGTCACGCTACTGGCAGCCTTTACTGGTACCTATAATGGCATATGTCTGTCAGGAACACTTTTGTGTCCAAAATTTAATTAGAAAAATTAAAAAATTAAAAAAATATGTTTGAGGCGAAAGTTAAGAATTTAGAATTTACAAGTCAGTCAGAAAAACATTATATATTACATTGAACTCCAAATATTTTTGTTTTACAAGTAAAAAACTTTTAAAAATAGATTATTATAGGTTAAAATAGTTTAAATATCAAAACATTCTCTATCTTTTGCGCCCGAAAAGCAACGGCTCAGCTGAATAGAAAAGTCCTTCCCACTCTGGTCCTGGAATTTATCAGCAATTATTTCTGAAAATAAAATATGTAAATCTATAATAAAAACTGAAGTAATTTTTTAAATGCATATTAGTAGTACGAAGAAGATAATTTTACCTAGCAAGTGTTTGTAAGTCTGCGTCTGTGAGAAATTTAGCTTTTTAATCCCATTTGTTTCTCTCCCAAACGCAATGTAGAGAAGTTGCACATTTCTTGTTATAATAGCGTTACGCGCGAAATTTGGTTTGTTATGCGTTAAAATTTACAAATATCGATTAGTTAAAAGTATATCCATATTATACTTACCTCAAATAAATCATGTTCTTCATTAAATTTCTATTATTTTCTATTTCTTTTATACTTCCAGTAGGGAAAAGAAAACCATCAAACTGCTAATGTAAAATAATATCATTCCACACATACACACATTCATACACTTTATCAAATATTCTGAAAATATACATACGTAATTATGGGGAAAATGTGTTAAATAACATTATTCAAATAACAAAAACTTATAACCATCCTAAATCTTTCCACAAAATAGAAAAGTCTTGATAAGATTAAGACAGAAAATCGACCCTCTATCACATTCGTATTTTACGTTTCGTAGCCATTAAAATTTAATGAATGTTTTTATTTATTAAGAATTAATAAATTCGAACATAATATATATGCATCATTTTTATAAATCTTAAAAAAATGATATCAAAAATTTTGAAAACGTTCTAACTTTTTGAATTTTTATCCAAAATGACTGGCTGACGAACTCAACCTTCAATTTTCGACACTAAAATACTGTACCAAGGTCAATCCAATAGATTAATTCTTTCAAAAGTTATTTTGCTCACAGACAGACGTACATACACAAATATAACACGCATACCGACAGATAAACACATTCGTAAAAACCTGTTTTTCGGGTTCAGGGGGTCCCAAAACATCGATATTTAATAAAAAACACGAGGGGTCAAATATTACACAAATATTTAATGAAATCTTTAATGAGAATGTAAAAAAATTAAAAACTACCCTTATATGTTTTATACATTATTATATGTATTGTATGAATGTTGGAAAACCCTATAAAAATCTTTAAAAAATGGCACTTATCTTCAGGTTTTTCCTCAATCTTTAAGCTTTCATACCGAGAGAAAAAAGTAAACCAGTAAAAAATATCTATTTACAAATATCGTATAACATGCTTATATATGCATGCATATACATCTTATTAACTTACTTACTTAGTTAGCGCATCTGACATTATCTCTAAGATCCTCCTCCACATTGCCCCCTCTCCAACTTCAAAGTTGACTTCTTAAGTTAGATTCGATACTCCCGTACTTTCACGGTAGTCTCCTCGAACTCTGTCGATGTTGAACCACGCGTTATTAGTCCGTTAGCGTTATAGCAGACTATCTTTTATGTTAGATTACCGCTGACATAAAAGTCCCGCAAAAATGAGTATACCCGGAAAACGTGTTCAAAATGGTTTGTACGAGTTCAGTTATATGCGTGAACCAGAGACTAGGACTAAGTGTCAAATTTTCCAAGATGCCGTCTACAATCCAAAGAATGGAACTATTTTGGGTCACACGAGAAAAGAATGGGGTAAATACTTACGTAAAATTAAATAAATATTTATATTAAATATTTATGTAAATGTATTATAAATATTAATGTAAAATTTCACGAGTTTACTTATTCTTTTAAGGGCATGTGATGGTAATTACTTTATTCAGAGCAAATATGTAATTTTGCCAAATTTACAAATTTTTTAGCAATAATAAATTTTTGCTAAAACTAGTCCATTTATTTCCTTTTCGCAGGCGGAGGTAAATATCCTAGTTTTATTAAAAAATATTTATTATTTCAAATGTACAGACGAAACAAAATTGCTTTGTCAGAGACAATTTTTTCTGCTCTTTAAAATCTTTAAATTATGGGAAGAAAAATGTATTATTATGCGAAATTCTGCTTCAAAAATCTGGATTATGCGAAATTGTGAGATGAAGAAATCAGAACTATATTTGATTTAAATATTCAATACTGGCATCAATATTACGTCAAATCTCAATGTTTTATAAAAATATCAATAACTTTTCGAAATAATGAACATTTTTTTAATTTCTCGAGCTTATTTTAAAGAAAACTTTCTATAGAATCTGATATTTTTTTCTTTGTATTGTGCGGGACTTAAAGTTGTCCTGAAAAAGTTGGTAATACTGAACTTTTTACGTATTTCAAATCGAAATTTGAGCCCTTGTACAATGCGGAGAAATAATTGTACAATTTTTTTAAATAAGTCTATCTATTTTAATAAGTCTATCTACAGAATTCTACTTTTAAAATAAGTACAAAAAATTAAAAAAAAGGTTCATTATTCGAAAGTTATTCATATTTTTATAAAACATTGAGATCTTATGTTCTTTGCAATTTTAAAAAAAGTAACTTTGTCTCTCATTATTTTGATAGCTTTTAATTTAGTTAAAAAAAATGTCTGTCTGGTAGTGTAATAAACCATAAATTATTAAAAAATGTATTAGGATTTTTGAATTGTTGTCAATTAATAACAAAACTTCCATTCAAAAATATAAATTTTCCAAAATTATGTGAAAATTCAAAACTTATGCGATGACGAATCTTCTTTATTTAATTTAGAAACTTCATAAATCGCAAAGATTTCGAGTAATATTCAATTCTGAGACATTATGCGATTATGCACTTCGCATAAAATAGGGGTCTCTATAAATTGTTCTTATAATATTATATTATAGTGATGTATTACATGCCCTTATATACTAATAGAAATATTAATCTATATTTTATTAGATTATCGTTTTTTTTTCCTGGAATATTTTACACCAAAACATTGTTATGCTTGTTTTTATTCAAGCATTGTCATTCGTATTACTGATTATTAACTTTATCGTTTGCCTCTCGTTTTTATAAGAAGGAAATACATATCACAGACTTTATCTGCACTGGAAGTGGATATATTTTATTACTGAAAGTTATTTGTCCTGTGTCTAATTGTTTTAATCTATAATAACTCATTACCGACAGATTTTATTTAAGTTTGACCTTTTATCGTATGAAAAACTTAAGCGGTAAGCGAAGACCGCGTGCATATACATATTAAAGTGTTATTGTCACGTGTCGATAAGTATTATCACGTTTAACAGAATGTATACTTTCGACGAACTCGAAATTGAAACTCAAGAGTTATTGAAAAATTAATAATTAATATAAAATTGTATAACATAGGTAATATTATTTTATATTTATATTTTCAAGCAACGTTGATTTGTGAGCGTAAGATAGTATTAAATTTTCTCTAGAGAAGGTATATTAGACTTGCGTAAAATTTGAGCACGATAACTTTTTAAAGAATAGACCGATTGGATTTGGCACATTATTGTAGTGTTCAAAAATGGAGGTCAAATTCATTACCCAGCAATATTCAATCAAAATGCATCACCAAGACAGATCGTTTTAATATTTTGGAAACCATACTGTTGGAAGTAAAAAGGTAGAAAGTCTATATATTTGAATCTTTTTCAATCTTCATGATTGAAATAGAAAGCAAACTAGCTGTGAAGTTGTATCAACTTTTGTGCTCATTCAATGAGCACTTAATTTGCTTCCTCATAGAGGAAGCATTAAGTATTCTTTACATCAGCATTAAATTTTGATTATTTGAGAAGATATATTCGAAAAATTCATTTTTTAAAATACAATTAACCATAACATCCTTATTTTTCAATGAAATGCATTAATCTTATAGGTCAATCGATTCGTCTCGACGTAAGGTACCTTTATTTTCCGTACGTCAGCTTCGAATTTTGAATATTAGAGAAGTTAAAGTTGAAAAACTAATTTTAAAAATTAAATAGAACCATAACTTTGTTACTTTTCAATGAAATGAAATAATATTATAGATCAATCGATGCAAGAAACATTTATTTTCCTTACGTCAAGTATATCCATTTCAATATTTACCATTCTATCCATCTCTATCCTTGTATAGACATTTCAATCCTGTCCTATCTTTCTTGAAGTGTATTACCAAGTCTATCCTTTTCAATTACTACCTTTCTATCCATGTCTATCCTTAATCTAATCATCTCAATGCTTTTCTATCCTTTTTGCAATCTACTAGGAAGCCTATCCTATTCAATTCATACCTCCATATCCACATCTATCCACATAACATAATAATTTCAATTCTTCTCTAACTCTCTTGAAGTATACTATCAAGTCTATCCATATCAATCTTTATCTTTCTATCTATATTTATCTTTATTGGATCACTTTAATATTTTTTTTATCTATCTTGAAGTATACTACCAAAACCCCATCCTTTTCAATCCTAGAAAATCTCTATCCTTCTCTATCCAAAAATTTCTATCTATTTCTATCTTTTTACTTCTAACAGGGCAGTGTTTAAAGCAATTTGAAACGTTTAGGTACAGTTTTTTCCACTATAGCAAAGATATGACAAAAGTATATCAAAACTGCACATTAGAAATAAATCACTGTTTATATAGTTTAAAAGAGGAGAATTCACTCTAAGGCTGAAAATCGAAGACATGAGATGATGTCTCACCCTGCTGGAAGTAAAGAGATAGAAATCCTATCCCTTTCTAACTCTTTTTACCCCTAAGATAGAAAGGGATAAAGACTGTTTACCCACTTCTATTTTTCGCCTATACCCGCCTATCTCTTTTTATCTCCATATCAATCCACATCCACGCCTATGTTTTTGAATCTCCTCTTTTCTATTCCTTTTTATCACTTGCTTATCTACATCCACCTCTACCTCTTTCAATCCCCACTTCTCTACATCTTTTAATATATTGTCTATCCCCGTATATCTCTTTCTATATCCTTTCCAATCCAAGCTCGTACTATCTCCAGGGCCGTGCGCAGGAATTCATGTTGGGTGGGGGGTCGAAATATTTTTATGATTAATTCATATGTTACAATAAAAAAATTTCCTTCAAACGATCGTCTTTGATGTAAAATCAAATTTTATTTTTAAATTTAATTTGTCTATGAAGGGGTTTGAACCCCCAAACACCTCCCTTGCGCACGGCCCTATCTATCTCTTTGAATCCGCAATTATCTATTTCTATTTATCTCTCGCCTATTACAGTCTATATCTTTCTATCTCCTTGTTACTCAAAAGCGCTCTTATCTCTTTCAATCTTCACTTCTCTATTCCTTCCTATCTTTCGCCAATTCTTATCTATCCTTGTCAATCTCAACTCGCTCCAATCTCTTTCAATCTCCAGTTCTACGTCCCTTTCTATTTACATCTCAATCCACATCCACGTCTATCTCTTTGAATTCACACTTCTCTATCTTTATCTATCTCTCGTCTAACACAATCTATCTCTTTCTATCTTCTTATTACTCAAACTCGCTCTTATCTCCTTCAATACCCACTTCTCTATTCCTTTCTATCTCCAGCCTATTCTTATCTATTCCTTTCTATCTCATGCCTATTCTCGTCTATACCTTTCAATCCCTTAATTTCTATCCCAACCTAATTCTAAACCTATCTCTTTCAATGTCTTCTTCTTAGTCTCACCTTAACTCTTTTTTATTTAAATCCATCCTTGTCTATTTCATTTCGGTTAAAATATTTCATTAAAAAAAAAGTATTTATTATTTGTAATTATTTGAGGGCATATGGGAGGCATGACCTTAGCTGTATACATTGCCGGTCAGAAATATGAAATCATCTGTTTTCAATTATCGTTTAAATTCGATACGGTGCGTAGTCCGTGATTCAAGGGGCTAAACTATTCTGGTCCTTGGGGAACGATCCCCAAATCAGGGAAAATCCGAACAGAGAGATAAGGAAGGTCCCCGAGCAGGGTACGATTCCCCATATTCTGTGGTTCGCGAAGCGCGCTTTGGAGACCGGTCGAAGGTAACGGGGATGTTTCCAAGCAGGTAACGATCCACGACAGATAAGGATATTCTCAATCAGGGTAAAATCCTTAAGGGAAATCGCGAACTGAATTAACCGAAACAATAAAATAGGAATTTCCCCAATCAAGGAACAGTTCCTAAGCGTATTCACACTTTTCCACGATCTAAAGAAGGGAGGGATGTCCCCGAGCAGGGTACTATTCCTCAGAGGGTCCTTCTTTCAAGTGTGAAAATTGTTGAGAAAACAATAGAGAAAACCAATGGCATTTCCAGAGATTCTTTTTTTTATTTAATCAACACTAGCACCGTCACACGCGAAAGTTAAGGAATAATGCGAACGGAGAAGAAAAAGAAAAGTATAGAGCTATGTTTGAAATCGAGAATGGACTAAGTGTTTATTTTCGAAGGGAGTACAGTTCTGAGAGCAGGTCAAGAAAACTGACTGACCTCCTGAAAGTTCAAATCCTGAGTGTCTAAGATCTAACGTCCTCTGCTGCTCGCAGGCAGCTTCTTGACGAAGTCTCACTTTCTGCTAGGAGAGAGGGTAAGGCCCGACCGTCGATTCGTCGGATAGTGGGAAAGAGGTGACAATTTTCCGTAGTGGGGAAATTGTCGGTTGCCGCCCCCCGTCTCTCCATGCGTCGAGCGTTTGGATTTAGCGTCTAAAATAAACCTGGGAATAAAAAAAAGGAAAATCCTAAAGTCTAAACAATTTTTGTTTACTTAAATCTATATTTAACAAATTAGTAGCTTAAAATTATTAATCCTGAGCTTGGAAGTTAATTTTAATTGTTGTTCAGCTACTCGTTTAGGGTAGTTTAATAACCTTTAATTGTTAAGTAGCTAGTCTAGGTAATTATTTAATCGTAGATCCGGCTTACTTTTACTGAAACTCGACTATTCTTAATCTAGCTTTAATTTTATAATAACAATTTTTGGTTATTTATCCTGCAAATAAGTTGCGCTTCTTATTTGTGGGATATTTCGGGAACCGAAGATTGTTATGATATACGCCAGGGCGTATATCAAATTCTCTTAAATTTAATTACATCAAAGATTCATTTCTTCTTTCCAGTAAGGGAAAAGCTATCAAAATTCCGCTTAAAATTAACCCAGGACGTAGTGACTGTTCCATTTTTTAAGAAGATATTACAAAATATGTTAAATCACAATTTTTTATGAAAATATCAATAATATATTTTTACAGAAACTCAACTCATCATCAGAATCTCAATGTCATCTATGATACCGTTTGACAAATAATGAAATTCTTAATTCATACCTGATTTCTTCTTATGGGCGTAAACCTATTCTTCCTCTGATGCGACTACATTTACTATTTTCTTCTCTTTGCCCTTAGCTTTTCTCTACTAACGCTTAACACAATTTTCTTTCCCTATGATTCGTTTCTTCTTTATTTTATCAACTTTCTTTTCCAGATTTTCAATCGTTGGTGTAATTTCCAGTATCGGCACAATAACTTCCGGATTCTCTTGCGGATTTTCACTTTGTTTAACTTCTTCCATTGTTTACGTTTTTGGTTTCATGATTCTTATTCACTATGACATTCCTCTCCTTTTATTTCCTGGTTGGCTGACTTGTATAACTTTAGAAATTTTTTCTTCTTCCTTCGAATTCTCTCCTTTTTCTTCTTATGAATCCATGATTTTTTGGACAATCTGATCAATTTTCTCACCTTGGAAGTGGTTTTCTTTTCTTCTTCTCGATTGTTTTCCTCGTTTTCACATATCCTTGATAAATGAATTCGACGTATTGTCCCGCAGGTAACAGGGCTTTTCCGGTCCATGAATTTTTGATTTCGTATGAGCACTTGATCCTAAGTTAGCTTCCGCTACTAAGCATTCAGTGTACTCTTATTTTTCGTACAGTTTGACCAATTGCAAAAAACTAGCGCCCTTTTGAATTAGAGCAATTTCACTGAATTTCAAAAATCTTTAGGGGTGACTGGGGTGAGTTGCTCATGAGACATGGTGTTGAAACTTTTTGGGTACCTCTTTAACATTAATTAAAAACACTATCACATGAAAAACCTGGCATCTTTTTCAAATAGAGTGATTTTATTGAATGTCATGAGGTTAAGTTGATTAAATTGATGACTATTACCAACAGTACAGGTAATAATAATGATAATAATAACTAGTTTTCAAAACTTTGAAAACGCTCTTTTTTAATTTTGGCCAAAACTATTATAACTGACTAATGAACTTGGCTTTCATTTTTGGACACTAAAAAAGTGTACCAATCCAATCAGTACATTCTTTCAAAAGTTATTGTTCCGGATAAAATTAAGTATCTTTAAATGTTTAGGAATTTAGGTAAAATAAGAATCGACAAATACGTTTTTTCTCCCGTAATCTACTTTTCAAGTAAAATTAAAACAATAGTACCTTCTTAGAATGAATTGAGTGTTCAAAATCTAAATAACGTTTACAGTTTCTTAAGTCAAATAAATATAACTGATTTAATTCAACGTATTTGTCAATTCTTATTTTACCTAAATTCCTAAACATTTAAAGATACTTAATTC
>CAJFCO010017819.1:39162-82518 GCA_904066015.1 Synergus gifuensis | reverse complement strand
GAAATTGTCCGGTACGTAATAGTCCGATTCATTTGTGGAGCCACCTTCTGGCGCTCTTTCGTATCGCGATATTCCATACCCGCATTCCGGTCCAAGGACCCCATCGTCCCTCCGTGTTCTCAAGGAGTCGCGAAGCAGCGTTAACGACGCGGAAAGCCCCCAAAACGTCCCGGAAAGAGGCAACGCTCCAAAGATCGCCTCCTCTCTCAGGCCGTGACCCAAAGCGAACGGGACGTTGTCTCAGCGATTTGTGAGACGATTATGGTGCGTTTATACCTCGGTCTGCCCGACCGGTGCAGACAGAAAGTATATGAGAGCAAAAGAGATAGAGAGTTCTTTTTGTCCAATTTTTCAATCTCTATCTCTTTCACTCTCATGCACTTTCTGCCTGCACCGGTCGGGCAGGCCGAGGTATAATCGCACCATTAGTGCCGTGCCCGCAGAACCCGATCTCACCGCGATCTTACCACTTTCTTCCTTAAAACCTTCGGCGGAAAAACCGCGTGACAACTTCGTGGTTGCGGCCTTATTTTTCAGCCCGAACTGCCCGTTAGCAATCCCCAGGGAGCTAATCGACGGAGACACCCACTTCATCCCTAGGAATAGTTCTCCAGAAGTCTTCTCCCCAGTAAAACAGAGCTTCGCTGCGTCCGCGAAACGAAACTTAAATTTCTAATCCCTTATAGAAATTAGGGAACATAACGGGTGACAATCTTGTTCTGAAATATTTGAATTATTTACTTTTTAATAAAAATTCACTATTGATGGTAATTGAGATTCCTGTCATTTCCTCCAACTGTCAATGTAATCATATGGAAATACTCCTTTTCTTGATAGCAGATGAAATTCATCGTTATTTTTACAACGTTTTCTTGTGATTTTCTACTCATCATTACTTAAATATAATGTCAATTTTTCAAAACTACTAGACATAAATCTAAAAGAATCAATAAATCTAAGCTCTACATTTTTATATGCAGCTTGTTTTGTAAAAGATATAAATTTTTCGTTATTTATAGGCAATAATTGAATATCCCCCTTAAAACTTGTAACAAATTCTTTTATAAAATTGTGCAAAATAACCCGATAAATTGTGAAAAACTGCAAGAATTACGTGTGAATCTTTATAATTAACATTAAAGTTTGGTATGAAGCACCTAGAAATTTCCCTCTAAATGATCGTGATCGCGATGTTTGATATCATCATTTGTAAAAGGTTTTTCACAAATGTGAGATTATTTTGCAGTCCTAAATTCTCGCTTCTGTTGCAATGATAAACGCTCCATTTGAATAATATTTTTTAGAAGAGAATCTACTTCTTCAAACAGACGTTTTAACTCATTCATGAACTAAGCAATGCAGTCTTCTCCTCGAGAAACTTGAAGTTCAGATAGTGAGTCATCAAAATAGCAAAGTTTATAAAAAGCTGTACTTGTTGAAACATGATTTTCACTTTTATGTTAAAACTGCAACTTTAACTAAATTTTTCACCCTTACTTTAATTTTAAATCATTCACAAATATCTGAGGAAACCTCAGTCCAGGAAGTATTTTTTTAATTTATATATCCATATAATAAATCTGAACATGACATTGCATGACAGATAAGTAAAATAGGTAGTTTTTGTGCGGAATTTTCCAAGGAATTCGATAAAAATGCCTTTAAAAAAAATTAATTAACAATAAAAATACAAAAAATGTAAAACCAAATTTTTAAAAAATCGTTTTTTTTTAAATTGCCATTTTTTTCTATTTTGTAACGTGGTGGATTTTCACCACATTATTGATCCTCTTCCCAGATCGATTTAACCAAAAAGCGGGAAGTAAAATAGAACAGCCCACATTTTTTTGTTTGAAGCAATGACAGTTAAGGTGTTTGACATATTTTAAATATTTAATTCAATAAATAATTCCCAAAAAGGAGCAATTTATTTCGTTTAGATGAAAGTTCGGATACATTCCCTGGACATTAAAAAAGTTATAATTCAAGGAATAAGAACCAGAGGGACAAAAGTGTAAGAATAATAATAGAAATATTGACTAATTTAATATAATATATCAAATTAAAATTATTATTCATCTATAATTAACTTCAATATGTAATAATAATTTCAGTATCGATAAATATTATGAGCTTTCAATTTTTAAATTTATTATATAATTATTTATTGAAATAACGAAAATTTTTAACATTTTTACTTTCCACGTTCCCTTTTTTTTCTAAGCATTACGTCATTTTCAAATAACTCTTTTCTAAAATGGGAATAGACAAAAATAATACTATTCAAGTTGTTTATAAATAGTTGTTGTTTATAAAAAAGCATTTTATTTATAAATTATTTATAACTTTTTATTTATATATACTCTTTATACATTTTGTTATAAACTGTATGTATAAGTTTTCTTATAAACTTTATTTATAAATTTTCTTTTAAAATTTATTTATAAATTTTCTTACAAATGTCTGTTTAAACTTTATGATATAGTAACTATCTCCGCCACAACACAAATATTAAATACTTATCAACTGCTAATGAAACCAAAGAAACTAAAAGTACACATATATCTTTTTTTAATAAATAAAGTCTGTTATTTCTTTACTTGATTTTTATTTGCAAAATCGAATGCGCCGGTTGGCAAAAATTAAAATGGCCCATGAAAAGAAGCGAAATTTGGAAAAAAAGAAAGCTGCAAATTTAGTCACATCTTAAAGTGATTTTGAAAGCCAAATATTATTTATTATAAAGAAATAACAGACTTTATTTATTTAAAAAAGATATATATTTACTTTTAGTTTCTTTGGATTTATTAGCAGTTGACCTATGTAAAGGATCGCATTGTGATTTGGGACTGTCCCCTTAGGATTTCTAAGATTTTAGAAAAGTAGTTTCGTCCTGTGGCTGCGTTTCGGAGCTGAACTCAAAGCTGAGATGCGGATCAATTCGGACCTTAATGTCCCATGTACAGTGTTCGTCATATATGCCTTAACATTTGTCAATAGATTTTTGCACGCATTCAATTCAAAAGTCTAGTGACAAATGTTAAGGCATACACAACGAACACTGTACAAAACTCGGTGTGCGAGCCTCTTCTCCACATTCTTATCCAGGGACCAAATTCCACTTTTTCTCCCTCGTTACTGCGAGTCGATTGCGTCCTGTCGAACGTGTAAGTGTACGTACCTTGTAATTTTTTAAAAGGCTTTTTTCTCCATTGGGGGTCTTTTAGACCAAGTAAAATATATCTATTTTGTTATTTTGTTATTATTAATATTATTTATTAATATTCTTGTGTCTTTATCTTGTGTTCACCTTTCTCTCCTTCTCTACTGTTCATTAAGTTAATTAAGTTAAGTTCAGTGTCTCGTTCTCGCGCTCTATAGAAGTTAAGTTCATTGTCTCGTTCTCCTTGCTCTCTCCTTCTCACTTAACTTTGCATTCGCTCTTTAACGATTTGCATTCTCGCTTGAACTCGCGAGTGATAACGCTCGCATTCTTATGTATGCATCAGTCCTATGCATCGACCGTGTAGGTGTATGTATTAGTTGATTTCTTACGATCCGGCGTACAGTGGGTTAAAAAAAAATTTTTCGGACAAATTGATATTCAAAAGCTATTTCTGAACCGATTTGAACCTTTTTTTTTTTTAAATTAAAGCTTATAAAATTTCGCACAAAACTAATACGTCCACGTTTCTCACACTACTACATCCACGTTGATCACACTGATAAGTCTACGCTGATAACAAAACTAATACGTCCACGTTGATCACACTGCTACATCCATGTTGATCACACTGATACGTCTACGCTGATAACAAAACTAATACGTCCACGTTGATCACACTACTACATCCACGTTGACAGAGTTTCGTCCGGACAATGGGGCCCAAATTGAGATAAATATTGCGGACCCAATAGAGGATACCTGTCTTGAGTTCAACAGTTAAGGGTGCAGATCTACTACGGTGAAAGTCAGTGCAGTCTCGTTTTGAGTCGTCAGTCGTCAGGTCAATAGGTTGACCAGTCTTGAAAAACCCGGTTCGAATGTGCAGTTCTACAAGTAAATCTTGTGCCCCGAAAAGTTTACATACTGAGTGAAGAGTGAAAAGTGAAAGAGTGCAGTGTAATTCAGTTGGAAACTAACACGATGGATTAGTAATTAAGGAAATCGAGTCTGTTTCCAAGTAGGTTGTTTAGAATTAAAATACTAGGCAGGATGTGACATCTACATATCTATGGATCATAACACCTTAACGTTTTCAACCCAAAACTAGAGAGAGAGAAAGAGAGAGAGAGAGAAATGGATGATAAGAGGGAGTATTAACAGGTTAGTATTAAGGATTAAGTAAATAATAATAAGAAAATATTCTTTCTCAGTGTGAAGTTAAACTCTTCATCGAATTCACACATTATCTACAATATTAAATTGTAATATAATTAATTATAAACTGAAATTCAATTTAAAATAAATATAATTTAGAAAAGTGACAAAATCATTTGATGTTTTGACTTTTATATGTATAATTTTCTTTTACAGGTCACTCCGCTTGATCTATCTCTCAAGTCTGATTCAAATGAATTTATGAGGAAATATACAGCGATTAATTTCCAAACCCTCACTCATACTAACAAACCCTACAGAGTTGGAATAAAGTACACACCCGAGAACAATATAAAATTAACAACAGCTTTCTTCACTTATACACAAACACAAGCATCAGATGATAATGATGAGCCAGAGTTACACAAGGAGAATGCCTCACCAAATTCTCCAATAAAAGAGGTTTTAAGGCCATCAACTTCAAAATCATTCGGTGGTAACAGGCAAAAGACTATCACGCGGCAAATCGAAGTTTTGGAATCACCACTATTCGATCCAACTGTTCGAAAAAAGACGAGACCGAAGATGGTGGTTATGAAAAAGAAGAAGAGGTGTTGATGAGCAGAAGAAAAACGAGGATCGTGAACCTACTACTACCTAATCCTTATAAAGGTAAATTTACTTTTGAAAGTTCTTTTCAGCAAACATAATTTTACATTTAAATAAATACGAATTCTATTTGTTTCAACACATTTATTTTATATATAACTTAATTTATAGTATAGCTGTTACTATTCTTACACATAATCGAACTCTACATTATTATAAGCTCCTCCTAGGTACTTCATTCGCAGCTTCTTCGAGACGGCGGCTTCTTGCATCTTCTCCAACATCGTAGTGTCTGCATCAAAAACCTTCAAGAGTCTTCCTGATAAAAATACGGTGAAACTCTCCTCCACTTCTGCTACGATTCTGGCACCATATTTCGTTTGGACTCTGCAGATGTTCGTCAAATCATACGTCTGATTAAGAGTCAACTTAGACATCGGCTTCGTGGGCAGTAATCTCTCCAGACGACCAACCTTATTGAGCTGCGTTAGATCCATTTTACTTTTCTGGAAGACGGTTCTGCTGTTGATGCTGCCACAGGCTTCGAAGATGCTGGAATTAAGAAATTGCTTCGGAGACCTGCTTTTAAAGGTAAATTCCCCACCAAATCAACTTCAAGTTCCTCACACTAAAACCCAAAATTCTGCGCGTGCATAAAGAAAATGAAGATAGCGCTCCCTAAAACCAACTCAACCTCAAGTTCCTCCCACCAAAACACAAAATTCTGCGCATACGTAAAGAAAAATGATGGTGGCCCCTACTAAAAAGCGACTTAGAACTAACTAAAGAATTAAAATAGAATGTGGTTTTAATTTAATAGCATAAGTATTTTAGATATAAAATTCTCATATTTATTCAGTTAAAAAAACATTTATTCATGAAACCTTAAACTAATGTTTACAAGGTATAGTCTAAATTATTATAAAATTCTTTTAAAGTATCGTTAGTATCTACTTCATCTACACTATTTGGATAAGGCTTATGCATAGTTTGTAGAATCCAAGTTTTGAGAGCCATCACATTTTGTACTGCACAATGGGTCGTATGAAAAATGTGATGACTACATGAATTTGCAGATCCCTTGTTCATTTTATTCAATGAAGGGCAGCCAAAGTCATCCAAATCTTGGATATTGATTATAAAATTTTCAGAACATTTTTTCTTTTGAAGAGCTTTAACATAGATTGTGCGAGCACTGGCTAATATTTCTTTAAGTATGTTTCTGACTTCTTCGTAGGGTATATCTCCAACATTCCAGTCAATTCCATGGTAATTTTGCATAAGCCATTGATTTATACTTTTGTGTCTTCCTGGTAGTGAATTCCAGCTGCACGGTGATTCAAAGAGGAAGACTAGTGGTTGAGCAGCTTCCTTGTCAACTCCTTGAAGACAAAGTCGTTGTAGGGTCGCTTGAAGCCTTGGATGTCTACGGTGAACTCCATATCACCTGAAAATGATTTTTCTGGCTCGATTCAGCCTTTTTATACCCTCGAAACCATTAAATATTACCCCCACCATCTCATATTAGTTTCTTTACAGCGCCACTAATAGGCATGTATTGAGCTTGTGACGTTACTTTTTAATTAAATTTATTAATCAACGGTCTCTGAAATAACGCACAAAAGGCCCCAAAATAAGAAAAACTATAACTAATCAAAATGAGCAGTTCTGAAGATAAATTAAAAAATTAAACTCAAAGATACTTATACAGCTATAGATCTAAGATAATTTTCAAATAAATTCTTAAGAAATTTTAAACAAATTATTGGGCGCCAGTCCTTTCTTGGGACAAAACTAATTAATTTAACTACAACTTTACAAATACATCGAGATAAAAGAGATAAAGATAAAGGTAATGAGGTAAAGATAAGATGATTTCGCAAGTCTTAGTCAAATTAATTAAATAAAATTAAAAAAAAATAAGATAAAACCAAAAAATGGAAAATAGATTAGCTCAGTCATAAAAATTCATGGTAGAGAGGGGTGGTTCATCAAATCAAAAAGCTCGAGTAAAAATAAAACGATAATTAACAGAGTTTATTAATTAAAATATTTTAAAAACAAGATAATAAAAGAATTTCATAAGAAAAGGGTAATTTCAATAGAAAACAATAACAATATAAATAAATTCAAACCGGGCATATAATAAATATAATATAAAATAAAGTTTCTTATAATAAAGAAACATACCAAGAAATTATATTAATAATCAAATTAACAATGAAAGGCAGTTTCTATAATAAACAATAAAATATGTATAAAAGAATTTAACAATAAGTAAGTTTCTAAAACATAATTATAAGGGGATTCTCAACGATTACAATAATAGGAGATTTCAATAATAGAAGAGTGTCTCAAATTTTTATAATAAAGGGGAATTTTCCATTTAAATACACAAAAATATTAAAGGAGGGTCTCAAATAATACAATAAAAAAGGGTCTTTAAAACATAATTAATTTATAATAGATAGATATAATCAATTAGAAAGGGAGGGTCTCAAATAATATAATAAAAATGTCTTTAAAACATAATTAATTTACAATAAATCAGTATAATCAATTAAAAAGGGAGGGTCTCAAATAATACAATAAAAGGGACTTTAAAACATAATAATAAAGGGAATTCTCAATTGGGACTATATAAATGAAACATAAATAATAATTTAAAAATGAATAGAAATTCGATTGGAAACATCTTATGGTATTCGGCACTCCAGATAAAAAATATTTACAAATACATCATAAATAACGAATAAATCAAAAAAAAATTAAAATCGGAATAAAATCAGACCAGAGTAATCAAGTAGTTAGATGATTCAGCCAAGGAGTCTCTCTTTAAAGGAATGAAATTAATAACATTATACTAAAGATATAATGAAATTGATTAATTAAAGATCTTGGCTGGATCATTAAAAAAAACCAACTCCTACCTCAATACAAATTTCAGATGACGAAAAAAAGACAATTCGGTGAACTTTTTTTAGGAAAACTTTGCGTGCTGCTACGCTGGGTTCACAATTCAAAAGAGATCGAATATAATTTCTCAAGTTCGCTCGTCAAGTTGAGGGGAACTTGATGATTTACAAATTAAAGAGAAGGGCTGATGCGCGTAGGCTTAATTTCCATATAAGATCATGGTCTAGAGAAGGATAGCTAATGAGGTCCGCTTCCTATTTGTCCATCCCTTCGTCCTTCTTCCTTCTTCGCGCTGGTTCTCCTTAGCCGCCGTTGAGAGATAAGAAGATTCCGAACTCCTTCGTGTGAGAGAGAGTGAGATACGAGAATCGACCATTGATATTAATCTCAGGGCTGGCTATACTCTGTAGATAAGGTGGAGAATGAGGGATCCTTACTTCATCGATGCTCGAGATGCAGATAAATAAAACAGAGAGAGAAAAGGGCATAAAAAGCCAAGAGAAACCTGTTCAAAAACAGAAAAGAGGTACGAGATAATAGTAGGCGAGTTTACCTATCCTTTCATACGATTTCCTGATAACCGCCATGGTCAATCCTTGCCAGGGGTGCGCCTAGGACCTCGGAAGACCAAAATCAATTCTTCTATCCAATATTGACAGGGTGCTGTCTTGGATTTTAAGAGGGATGATCGAGATATAAAATATAATTTATTTTGGAACCATATGCGATGATTTGAAGATGTAGGTGTTGGTATTGGACCCAATGAGCTGCGTACGTCGATGGGAATCCTCTAGATTTCGACTTAAGGCCTCAGAGCTCGGAAATTGTACAAAAAATATATAAAAAAATAAAAATAGTTCTAATTTCTCAAATGGAATTACAATTGAAACTTAAAAATAAAGAAATAGTTCTAACTTCTTCAAAAATTAACAGATTAGTTCTTAAAAGATAGGAGAATAGAAAATATAAAATAAAATAGTGAAATAATAAAATAAGACATAAATAGAATAATTAGGAGTTCCGAATTTTGACCCTTGGTAAGAGCACAGAAGTTTTCATTGAAATTAAAGTTAATAAGATTTTGTGACTTGCAGAATCTGCAACGTCACAAGCTATTCGGTCATGAATAATTAGACAATATGCTGCTGTATTAGCTGGGAAATTATTACTTGATTCAAATTCTAGTCTTACATTGACTGAAGTCTGTTTTAAAAACTCATTTTGTTTTGAGCAATCAATTACAATGAGTGAAATACGCTCCTTGAATACACTCTTTTTTAATAGAGGCTTAGACTCTTTCCCATAATAGGAATTTTGAAAATTAGCATATATTTTGTATAATAATGCAAACTGATACTGATCAAATTTTAAATTTAAATTACCCTACGGGTAATATTGAGAAATTAAAAAGAGTTTAACGTTTGTAATGTTACAGTGATCAAAGAAATTGGCATATCTTTTCAGCTGATCTTTTCGACCTGTTTGAAATCCTAGTATAACATATCGTGGTTTTTCTAATTGCGTTGAAGTTTTCACTTGCCATACATGTTTCTGAGTTGCAGGAATTAACGGATATTCATTCATTTCCCATGATCGAAAACTCATTGAAATAAGAGGATTTTTTTCAATAAATTTCAGCAGTTGTATCTTGTGACGATCTGATGGTAGTAAATAGGGTACCATCCACTCTACTTTATGAAGAAGAATTTTGAATTCTTCAGCTTCTCCTTGTGCTGGTTGAATAATAGCATTAATATCTGTACGTGATCTTGTTAAGATAAGTTCATGTTTAGCATTCACAATGCCCTTTCGATAATCTTCTGCGAACTCTAAAATCACGTTGAGTGGTATATTTACAACAAAGTATCCAGCTTCATTTGTCATTCTAGCATTCTCATCTATTGCAAGCCAGCCTGCATTTTCAGCATAATAGCCTTGATTAAGAGTTAGAGAAATGCATCCTTTCATTGAACTAGTATGTCCAACACTTTTACATCTGTCAATTTCAATACCATTCAATTCGTAGCGAATTTGATCAAATAAAAAGCAGACTGCATTACCAATCAAATTTGTAGCTGTCACAGCTGTAATTCCATCATTTTTAACTAGTCTACCATGTACATGCAATGAGCTTTTACTTGGAAGAATGCATAAATCTTGATGTTAAACTGCAATTCTTATTTCATCACTATTGTTAAATGATGATGAAGCATAAGGTTGATGAGCATGAACCTGAAAATGTCCAATAGATTCATCATAGTTAACTGGAGCTTAATATTTAGTACTATAATATTTATAACAGCGACAGGTAAAAAATGTATATATTAATGGTCGCTTCTTCTTCTTACTTGTACAAGTCTTAGACCTATTTGTTTCAGGAAGAGCTCGTTCTGAGATGTTAGTCTCTTGCAAACTGTTTGAAGACTGATTGGTTTCTGACATGGTTTCTGACTTATATAGCTTCCACCCACTATGCGATTATAAACAATACCCATGACGTTGACTTTACGTGTAATCGAATTGTTATAGTTTCTCCTCGAAAATACACCAAGTGTCCGTCCTGATCAACAATGAGGAGCTGAATATGATGTATTGTCTTTACTGCGATCGGAAGGAAAATGACATGTGATGGCACTTCAAATGATCTTATATCCAGGTGCTACTATTGGGAAGAATTCATGAATCGTGTGAACTTTATAATTATTTATATAAGCTCCGGTTGTAATATTACATTGAACTCTGAGAGCATTCACTTTGAGGATAGCTACTGGTGAATCTGATGTATGAGTTTTATTAGCTTCAAGAACACGTGGTGTAAATCCCAAAAGTTGACCAATAGAATCTTTTGGCTTAAAATTAATTTCAAGATTACTCTTGATTTCACTAGGCAACGTATTGTTATTGGGCCTAATAATTATTATAATATCTTTAGTTTCCAAATTCCTTTGTACATATTTTTCAATATCTTCAATTTCATAGCTACCTGGGGGTATAGTTACCACCTCATCACCAATATAAAATTTATTCTTTCCTACATCAACGTTAGGAATTGAATTGAAAGTGAGTAGTTCAACCAGACCTAAAGCATAATTTTTGTTTGGTGAAAGTTCTATTGGTGGAAAATATTCTGCTTCAAGTACAGATGAGTTGCCTGAAATGGTCAGAGTGAGCGATTCATCCATTATGATGTCTTTCTGTATACCGATTCAATGCAACAAATTACTTGCACTTATATAGACTATATTTACTCTTTATTTTAAACTGTCCACATAGGAATTTAAGTCATAAATGACCACACCGAAATGTATCATAATCTTGATATCTGTCATGATTATATTTTATGAAGCTACTAACACCCAGATATTTGACAAGTTCTTTTGGTGGTTGAAGATTACCAAAACTGTCAAAGTAAAATATTTCCATACCATTATTTTTAAATGCTACTCAATGTGTACCAGGGCCATGTTTATCATCAAGATTAATAATGGTAGATTCATTTTTATGAGAACCATTGATAGGTAATTTATTCCGCATAAAGACTCCACGAAAATATGGAATCTTTAGAATCTTGGCATAATTGAGTATATCAAAATCAGTTAAGGGTTTCAAGTATAGCCCTTTTCCAAGAGCTAACTCCTCCATTGCTCTATTATGGCGTTCAGTTTCTTGAAGTTTCTGTTTGGCTGCATTGGAGTCATTTACAGCTTTTGCTACACCAGCTGCTCCACCTGTAAGTGCTCCAAGTGCGCTGAGTCCAGCGAAAATTGGAATTAGTTGTAAAATACCACCAATTTTTGAGGGTAAAGGTAGAATACGAGGTGCTCTCACCTTATCCAGCCTTTCTAATAGCTTTTCGAGCACCCTCAACAGCAGCTTTGATGGTGACTTGAGCATCGTTGCTAGAAATCATGGATTTTTTAGCTGCATCCACAATCTCCCTTAAAACTACTTGTTTCTTTGAATTTTTCTTCTTCTCAGAAATCTTTTTAATTCTCTTACTCCTCTTCTTCAAAGTCATGCCAAGTTTTGATTTAACTTTCATGATGTTAGTTATAGCTAATGCAGCTGCTTTTTCTCCAATACCAGAGTTTTTAGGTAAAACACGTTGCCATCCTTTTTCAGCTAATGTTCTATCTGCAACGTTTCTCGCTTCAATATTCTCTCGATTTTTTGAGTAGGCAATATCGTGCTCCTTAAAAGCAGCATCAAGTGAATTTATTCCTGGATCACCTCATTCTAATCGTTTTGCCAGCTTAGTACCAGGACCACAATATTGGTATCCTGATAAATGTAGCTCGAAAGGTAACTTATTGATAATACTATTAATAAGACCTTTACTGCGTTTTTTTATAACTTTTTCTCTGCTGTATGCAAGCATTCCTTACTCTAGGAAGATTAGTGTTAGACTGACTGGTAGGCTATATAAGCACTGTATTTATAGTTTTTGTGATAGTCAAGATCAAGATGCGGTTCGAGAAACAACCAATCAAACTGCCGGTTGCAAATATAGATACTCTCGTTCAGCCTAAGCTGAAGAGAGTAAAACTTCACGGTAATCTACTCTCAGATAGTATTCGTGCAGTTTTTTGTGGACCATCAAATTGTGGTAAAACAAATGCACTGCTTTCTCTAATTTTACATCCAAATGGTCTCAGATTTGAAAATATGTATCTCTATTCAAAATCTCTACATCAACCCAAGTATAAATTCTTGGAAAAAGTACTGAAAAATGTAGATGGTGTAGAGTATTTTCCATTTAGTGAACATGAACAAGTAGTTTCACCTGATAAAGCTAAACCCAATTCTAACTTTATATTTGATGACATTGCATGTGAAAAGCAAGACAATGTTAGATCCTTCTTTTGCATGGGTAGACATGTCAGTGTTGACTGTTTTTACCTATGCCAGACTTATGCTCGTATTCCTAAACATTTAGTTAGAGATAATGTTAATTTATTAGTTCTTTTTCGACAAGATGATAAAAATCTCAAACATGTATATGAAGATCATGTAAATACTGATATGACATACACTAAGTTTAAAGATTTATGCTCAGCAGGTTGGAATAATGATAAATATGGAGATTGAGATATAAACATGTTTCGAAAGGAAAGAGATGCACTCAGTCAAATAGCGAAAGCTAGCAATGCAATTAGACGGAAACATCGTATGCTAAAGATGGTAAAGAGCCCACAGAAAGTCTTTTGAGTGAGACTTTTAAACCTCTAGTTACACCACTGCAAAAATTAGTAGATGTGTCTGATGTAACTATAAATAAACATAAATTTATTACAAATAAAATTAAAAAGGAAGAAGAAGGAGAAGAAAATAAAGCAGATAATGATGATTTTTCTTTCCGGACTACTATTCCTGATGATGAAGAATACGATACTTCTCACGATACAACTATAATTGACAAAAGTTTTGAAGAAAATGTTGAACCTACTGAAAATTATGACAAGTTATCTAATAAGTTTCTCTTTTTATTAAATAAGAATAGGAAACAATATTTGGATACAATATATGGTGTTCGTAAACTTAGTGATGGATCGTTTATGATTGGTGATACACCTATAAGTTTTGAAGGTCAATACATCAGTGTTGGTAATAAGAGTTATGTGAAAAACAATGGTTTGTTTGAACTTTTATTCAAACAAAAACCTATTGAAGCATTCATCGCAAGCACGCCTAGAGTGTATCCATGTCCAGAACGATGCTTCGTCGGTGAAGATTACATTGCTCCACTCCATATCGATATGTGCTGAGGCCCACGCCATTCGTTTTTCTATGTGTTGTTGGCTGAGCAGCGGTTTCTGTAGAGTGCCTCACCATCCGAGTCCCGAATCTTGCATGCGGCATTTTATTGTCATTAGACTCACCTTTACTTTCTTTTTCAAAAGCTCTTTTTGAGCTTGTCGCAGAGTCAGTTGAGAATTCGCTTCGAACAGCTTTATGATGGCCTTATCCTCGCGTGATGTTGTTGCTCGAGTTTTACCGCGCTCTCGAAGATCATCCACATTTTGCGTGGTCTTAAACCTCGTAACCCACTTCTGGACGAACGCCCTTGACCGTCCAGTATAGTTAGCAGCCTCTTTATAGGACATTTTAGGGCGTTTTGGATGCGAACACAAAAATACCACTTCGAAAGGTTTCCAATATAGAGCACTCATGTTGAATTTGCACTATTATGCTTCAAACAATACATACCACTGGATGGTCTATTAGATGACGAAATAGAGGACTATCGCCACTATCGAAAACCCCCAGAGCAAGCCTCCTCTTACCCACAGGTCTGTCTGTTATTGTGTATACGCTCTTGTGGTACAGACTGTACTCGTTGCGCATGCTCATAATCTTCACTGGAAACCGTAGAATCATTCAAAGTCCTGTAAAACTTCTCTATCGGTGGTAACTGAGTCTCTTTGAGTTTTTCTTTAGAGTCAAAATACTCATAAGGAAAAACACCTTTACGCGTCAACAATTGGATTTTTGCATCAGACAAATCAGAGCAAACAGATTATAGTACTTTGTACTCATCTACGTATGATGCTAATTTTTCTAATGAAGAAGCCATAAACTTGAACGAATCAATATATTTAAATTTAACCGCACTATCCTTTACATGTTTTGTAAATGAGATATACTTCTCTTTATTTAATGGTAGGAGTTGGATATGACCTTCGATTTGAGTGGAAATTACGTGAATAATAAAATCTGCATCATAACCACTTAAATTATGGAAGACAACGGGTTTCGTTCGACAATCATGATAATTCACGTTACATTTCTCATTAGCAGGTCCGCGATATTTCCCCGTCAAATGACAATGATCTCGCACTTTATTATCTTCAGGTGCTATTACCAGTTCACAAATGTGACAAGTTGTACTATCTCTAAAGGCTACCTTAAAGCTGAGGAGTCAAAACTTCCATCGGTAGAGGGTTTTTTAATATATTATTAACTTTTTCGGCAAGTTATCGCAACTCTTCAGCAAACCACTTGGGAGGATCGATTTCCTCTTCAGGACATGCTTTATACTCGGAAAGAGAATCATCATAACTACATTTAACATAATAGCCTATACTAAGTATCTTATGATTTTGAAATACTTCAGTGTTGCTGTTCCGTACATCTTCAGATTCTTCTACAGGAATCAGCAAGCACTCACTATCAGCATAGACTACAAACGATACCTTTTCTTTATTTTTAAAATACTTAAATTTAACAAAGTTTTGTTCGGGTACCGGTAGTTTTATTCTATTATACAATGATTCATCTTTTTGCAAGTTTCTTCGTGGTCAAACAATTTTTCTTGACTTGAAAAGTAATGTAGACATCGATCACAGATGTATTTCTTATGCTGACGTTTCGATAATTGTTCAGCTATTAACCTAGACAAGTCCTTAATCCACACATAATGGAAATTTACAAAATCAATGTTTTTATCATCGAAGTCATATACATCATCGTTGAGATTTTCGTCGGCATACAGAGCTTGTACATGTAACAGATTAACATGTCGATCTCGCTTTTGTGATGTAAGGTGAATAGGAACTACAGTATAATTAGATGACCGTCTTATAAGACCATACACATTGACTGAAATGTCATTTTGGTTTCCAAACTTTGGAATATTTTTTAAGGTTACTGGAAACTCTATACCATTAAAGTCTAATTCATTTTCATACGGCTTATAATTAACAAGACGGTCAGAATGATCTCTAGCAGGATGTAAAGCTGACAAGACTGCCCATTTAAAGCATTCATTGTCATTGTTATTTACATTCACACATGCTTGTTTTCTTTTTCTTTGTATTATAATCTGGGATGATTAATACTAATTGGAAAGGGAAATTCGGGAAATTACCAGTTGGGAGTGAGAAATAATGAACAAATAAGTGAATATTAACAAAAAATATATTCTAATTACGGGTACAAAAGTGGCTTCAAAACAACCAAAACTATTGCAGCCACTAAGGTCTTAAGAGATCAGAGAGAGAGTATCGCACGTCTAGACTGTCAGCTGTCTAAATCGCAAGAGCGCGGGGTAGCCGACCGACAACTCGCAGCACCGCTGCTCGCCAGCGTGCCCCCGCCCCTTCGCCTGCACGTAGGAAACCAACGTAACAGCCATGTTACACCCCCCTCCTCCCATGTGGGGGTTTGGGTCCATGACCGAAACTTCCTCCAGTAATTCCAATTCCATTTCAAAATCTGACTTTTTTTCCCTCTTTTACTGGGCTTCTCACGTCCAATCTACACTCGATTAATTTTTACTTCAACTTTAAATACTTCTGGAAAATTCTACATTTACTTTTTCCAAATTTCCTCTAATATTTTTGCTTTTATCATGTCTGGGACTCGTTAGATTTTGTTTGTATCTATACGGTTTATCGTTACAACAACTATCGTAGAAAATATACAATTCTTTAGATATTAGCTTTTTACAAAATTGGCAACTTTTTGCCCCTATCCTAACTGTTAGTTTCGACGGTTCTTCTTTTCCTTTAGGATCCATCCTTGGTTCTTTCTTATTCTGTAACCTTTAAAAAAGAAAACAAAAATTGATTGAGTCGGGAGTCCGAGTAATTCAGTCATTTTTAACTGTTCTTTTCTATTCCCATATTAGAGTGGAGTTAGAGAACTTTTGAGTAAATAACTCCTTTGGGTCAATTTTACTTTTAGAATCACAGCTCTTGCTGAACTTCTCTGACTCTTCTGGCCCTTTTTAGCAACCTGCTCCTGTTAAATTCGGCTTGCTCGCCTTCGCCTTCCTAACCACTGCCAGACCTTACAGTGGTTCAAATTCTCTAGGAGTCTCTCCTCCATTCGCAAATTGCGGCACAGGTTGCACTATTAGTGTTATCCATCTGGAAAAAAAATAGCTAGTTTTTTCCGCTTTGGTTGGAGTGTTTCAAGTCATGGGGTTTTTTCTTTGGGGTCAGAGTCAGAGTTTCGTATTGGAGTCTGTTGGAGTCTCGAGTTGGAGTTTATACCTTTACCTTAATTTTTTGCTCTCTCTCTTTTCTATTAAATTTAATTTTTCCTAACTCTTTTCCTATTTGACTTTACTTTTTTTTTCTACCGGTTCTTTCTCTACTTGAGCATTGTGTGTACTTTTTTCCAATTGAAAATCATTAACATTCAATTTCTGATACTCTTTCCCTTTAAATCTTTCAATTCGTACATGGTTGGAGATAATTTCCTTTTAACTATAAATATTCCTTCGTACTTATCAAACAATTTACCCGCATTACTTTCTGCTTTATTGGATAATTTATTCACTTTTTTAAGGACTCAATCCCCGATTTTAAATTCTTGCGGTCTCCTTCGAAGGTTATAGTATCCGGCTTGTCTCTGGTTCGCGTTATCTAAGTTCTTTTGAACTTCCTCTTTCAAAATTTGGAAACTTCGCCACCTATCGGTCCATTTATCTACTTCTTGAAACTCTATTTCCGCTTTTAAAGATTGCTGAGGGTGCAATTCTCTGCCTAAGTTTATAAATGCTGGCGTAAATCCCGTTGACGCATTCTTACTCGAGTTCATCGCGTATATGATATCGACTAAATACTCGTCCCATGACGCTTGTTCGTCATCTAAATACGGCTTGATAAATTGTTTGATTGTTCTATTATATCTTTCTGTTGGGTTCGCTTGGGGGTAATATCTTGGTGTGGTTACATGTCTAATTCCGATTATTTCCGCTAACTTTCTAATTGTTTTGTTAACAAACTCTGTCCCATTATCTGTTAACAATATTCCAGGGGTTCCCCAATGTGATATTATTTTGTTATAGAATTCGTTTTCTATTTCTTTCCCATTCGCTTTCTTAATAGGAATTATTTCTACCCATTTGGAAAAATTATCCACAATTACAAGAATATACTGGTTTCTACGTTTTCTTGACAATGGTAACGGTCCCATTATGTCCGCTGTAACCATTGTCCACGATTCCTCTATGATTCGTTTACCCATGAGCCCTATTCTCGGTTTATTTCCCGGTTTGATTCTTTGACAAATTTTGCAGTTTTTAACGTAGTTTAATACTTCGGAATAACTTCCTGGCCAGAAATAGTTTTCCGATATTCTCGCGTACGTTTTCTCGGCTCCTAGGTGGCCTGCCTGCACCTTGTCGTGATTTTCTATCAAAACCTGTTTACGTAACCTTTTGGGTATCACCAGTTTCCACGGATTGGAATCTGGTAACAGTTTCGATTTAAGTGGGTCTGGTCTATAAAAATATAATTGAGAATCTCTTATTCTCCAATTCTTATTCTCTTCGCGATGTTTTAACACCTGCCTAACTTTGGTTTTATACCAATCGTCGGTTTCTTCCTTTAGGTTTTCGATTGTCTTTTCAATGCATGTCGCTAACGCGCTGGCTATTGGCTTCTCTACTTCGTTTTTTCTAGATAGTGCATCCGGCACGTGATTCGAACTACCTTTCCGATAGACTACTTCGTAATCGTACTCCAACAGTTCTAGAGCCCATCTGGCTACTCGACCTGTTGGGCTTTTCATGTTATAAAGCCATTTCAAGTCTTTTCTTTAACCTATTATTTTCTTCGCCTAGTTTATTTAAACATTCGAATCTATTACTGCTCGGTATTTGGGGAACCTTTGATGTGGAACTCAGAGTTTGGGCTTTCTCTGTCGTTATTTATTTTTTGGGACTTATCGTTTTCACCGAACTGGAGTCAGTTTTCGTTTTTCTTGCTGATTGGGTTGTTTTGTCTCTCTTTATACTCACTTTATTTCCGAATTTACTTTTCGGCTTAGGTTGTGGATTGAGTGACTTTCGATTTAAATTGTCGATTTTAATCGGCTTTGGAAGGGTTGCCGGCTGAGACTCCATCTTGTATTTAACTGAGGGTTTATCTGGTAATCACCAGATTTATTTGTCGTAATCGTGCGTCATTCCCAGTCCCTTAATCATATCTGTACCTAATATGCCTACTGATTTGAATTCTGGAACTATTCTAACCAAAAGTCTTTCCCTTAGATTACCTATTTCTACCGGAATTGAAACCTGTCCCGTAATTTCATCTTCTTCCCCGTTTGCTACTATGAGGGTTCGTGAGCCGGGTTCTGAAATAAGAATTCCGGTTTCCTCTATTTTTTCTTTTAACTCTCTACCTACGTATGTGTGTGTTGCACCTGTGTCCACCAATAATTTAAATAATTTTCCCTCAAATTTAATTATAAAGTGAAACCTTGTTTCACCTTTGCCATTATTTTCCGAGTTTAATTTTTCTGGCGCTTTGGCTTCAGGTTGTTTATTACCTTTCGCCCGCCAGTCTAGTTTCCCGAATTTTTATATCTATATCGGCAATCCCTTGCTATATGACCAGGTTTATCACACACATAGCATGTAAAACTTGACTTTGTTTCTTGGGATTTCGCATCGACCATTGTATTCTTGCGGGGGTTCTGATATTATTGAGTCATTTTTCGTTTCTAATTTGGGTGTGTCCGGTTTATTAACTGTTTGTATCGCTCTTATCCCGGGTTTCCGACCATTTCCCGATCCTATTTCGCTAATCTGTACCCTTGGTTCTTGGCTTTGTATGCTTCGCCTATATGTACTTTCTTCGTTACAGTATCTTCCTCTTAGGTTCATATACCCCTGTCTATTCGTTTGTCGTTGCTGAATTTCGTTTCCATTTTTCGAATAATGATTTTGATTACTCTGTCCTTTATTAGAATATTTTTCACTTGCTTTATTTTTTAACTCTGTCACGGCTAATACCTGACCTCTATTTTTAGATTTCAACCTTTCGGCTTTTCATTCCCTTCCTACTTCTAGTAGCTCATCGAAAGATTGGAAATCATGTATCCTAATATATGTTTTATGAATCAAGTGCATATTCTCATATGCTTTCCGCAATTCCCATTCTAATGGTCTTTTAGGGTTAAGCATACCACACAACTTTCTTATCTCTGTGAGATATGAACATCGCGATCATCTACCTGGTAACCTTTCTTGAACCTGACAATATCTTCCAAGAAGTGGGCAGGGCTGTCCACTCCATTATTGCGAAATATAGCTGGCCAGTCCAACATTATTTGGAATGGTGTTTTCACCATGCCATAAGGGCTATTCGTGGCTGGGTAAGCATTCCGCCGTTGGGGTGGTTCACTCTCTTGTCTTTCATCTCTCTCATCTCGCATAGTCAAAGATCTACGCGCTGATCTTTCTCTCGCGTATGTCATGTGAGATCTATTTACTCTTTTCCTATCCGCAAACGGTTCCCTGATTTCGGTTTCCCTACTTTGTGTCGCTTCTGTCAAATAAACCGATCTAAAATTCTTACTACTCGGGTTTTCTCTCCCGGTTCTATTTTCTTCGTACTCTAGTAATTCCGCTAATTGCCTATTATCCTCCTCCGCCTAGCGACTAGTCTCTACTAAACTCTTTTGTACTCTTTCGCATTCTTCTACATGACGGTCCATCGCGTCCACCGTTGCTTTTAATTCTTTTAACTTTTCGCGATCCGAACCCTCCATCCTTCTCACACGATAATAAATTTCTTCCATTTTTTCTCTTATCTTTTCTAATTCTGCGTTAGTCTATTTCTTTTCATTGTCTTGGTCTGTTAGAGTTTGTCTCTAGCAGTCTAACAGTTCCTGTCAGGGTTCGAGTTTCCATTTGAGTTATGTCTGAGTTTCTTTCTAAATGTCTCGGAGTATTTTTATGGGTTTGAGCTTCGTTATGAGTTCTCAGTATCGCTCCTAAACCTATCATTTCGTTAGAATCTGGGAGTCCCGTATAATCCCCTTCTAACGTGCGTCTTTTTGTACTTGCGAACTCATCTTCTCTATTTCTAAGCGTTCCCAGTGTTAAATCTTCTTCATTTAAGGTGAATCTATTTCCTATTCCTGAGCTTCTAATTCGCGAAAAACCTCTACCTCGCGAACTAAACCCTTTATTAGCTAGAGGAATTCCCGCATTAGTCGGTGTTTCTAACCTTTAAACTTCTCCCGCTAATTCCTCTAACTTCTCACCTGTCATTTGGTTCGCTTGTCTACGCTCAGTTTCCGCCATTTTGCGTTTCCCCTTACCGGACCTCAGAACCATTCCCCCTGACGCCATGCTCAACTAGAGTTACTCTACTCACTTGATAGAATTTTAATCTGATTTTATTTGCCAGCCGGTAGGCAAAATTTTCTAAATTTTATTTCAAGATATTAATTTGACACTCAGGTATTCGAAATTTTCGTCCAAATTGTCGAGGGACGTTTATTTTCGGAGATACCGCTCGGACTAGGCTATGAGTCACCCGCTTTGACCCTTCAAAACGCGCCTACGGACACCCCTTCGCTCGACCTTTCACTGATTTCAACTAGAAATTCGATGCTTTCGAACTTTCTCCTAACCGAAATTTTCTAACTGCACTTGTTTTCACTTTTCTCGAATTTTCCTATTCGGTTTTCTTTTTTCCTAACCTTTTTACCCCTTTTTGGGTTTTATTTAACACTTTGCACTTTTTCTTTCACTTCCTAACCAGAGACATGCGGCAAAACTACTCTTTCAAGGATATACCTTGCTTTTCCTTTTCACTTTATTTAATACTCCTGAAAAGCGAAAACATCTCGCGTGAAATATATCTCACAACCGTACATACGAATTTGCAATACCATAAATTATCTTCAATTCTTTTCCAAAATTTGTACCACCAAATATTATTATTAATTTCTTTTGTTCTTTTCTCACTGATAATTCGGGATTGTAGGTTATTTAGTTGGGCGCCAAGTATAATCTGGGTTGATTAATACTAATTGGGAAGGGAAATTCGGGAAATTACCAGTTGGGAGTGAGAAATAATGAACAAACAAGTGAATATTAACAAAAACTATATTCCACTTACGGGTACAAAAGTTGCTTCAAAGCCAGAAGAACGAATAACAATTAGCACAACCAAAACTATTGCAGCCACTAAGGTCTTACGAGATCAGAGAGAGAGTATCGCACGTCGAGACTGTCAGCTGTCTAAATCGCAAGAGCGCGGGGTAGCCGAACGACAACTCGCAGCACCGCTGCTCGCCGGCGTGCCCCCGCCCCTTCGCCTGCACGTAGGTAACCAACGTAACAGCCATGTTACAGTATTGGTAGATCGATATAGGAACTCGCTCATACAGGATTATACTTATTTACATTGATTTCTAATTTTATGAGTGCATATAATGTCCAATCGGAATCTGTTTCTTGAAATTCTTCAACTTTACGCAGGATTGGTTTTTTTTTACATTTATATTGAACCAATCGTCTAATACAGTAGTATGGAAAATTTCATTGGTTTTACCCATGAATGTTTTAAGCTCAATTTTTACTTGTTTATTCACTACTTTTCTGTATTTCGCACAAAGCACACCATACACTTTTATTGACCCATACTTATTCAATATGCCTCTGATACATTATTCAAATACAATTAAAGCATCATCGAGGAATGGATTTATATCTATATGTACAAGATTCAGGATAACACCTGTTCGAAGCCTACAATTAAACGCTGTCTCGCAATCAGCCCTGCGAACTCGATCATTTATATCATTATTATCACCATCAGACATCTGCATTCTACCACTTCGTTTCAAATGTACTTCGAATACAGCATGGAGACGAATAATTTATTGAATAATATTAATACACCCTTTCTTTTCAGATGTCCAATACAACTGTCTTAATATATTGTTTAGTGTGATTAGATTAACATTACACTGATTTACCCATCTGCGAATGAAATCAATTTTCACACTTTCCTCCTGAAAGTTTGGCAGAACAGACAAAGCCTCTTCAATCACTGGAATGAGCACTTCACATTCGTCAAGAATATCTTTATTCTGACAACGTTTCAGTGGCCGCCCATCGATGTTGTCCTGCTTCGCAGAAATTTTTCGTTTTGCAGACATGATGACTAATGGAATTCTTTCTACTGCTGCTACTTTTGTCTCTGCTCTCAAGATACTCTGCTGCTGCTGCTGCTGCTGCTGCTGCTGCTGCTGCTGCTGCTGCTGCTACTCAGACAAAATGTGAAACCTCGAATGATTTTCCAGCCTGATGCACCGACTTATATCCCCAAATTCTCCCACTCTTCCTCTATTTTTCACTCTTTATTTTTCTCACCATTACAGCTGTATACGCGTTGGCTTACAAAAATTGGAGACAGATTTTTAAAAATAGATACTTAAATTTAACGTTGGCTTACAAAAATTGGAGACAAACTTTTAAAAATAATTACTTAAAGATAAGGATTATAATAATAAAAGTAATGATAAAATTTTTCTTTTTAAATGCGGTAATAACAGCGGTGGGAGCGATTACATCGGTTACAATGACGATGGTGGCGATGATGTCGATCTCGGCGTTGTCGGCGACAGTGTGAACCTTGATCATTAGGTGGAGTAGTTGTTCGTAGCGGAAAAATTGGTGACCTTATAGGTGAAGGTATAGACGTTGATTTGTGAAGAGGAGATCTAGATCGCTGTGGTGATGGTATTCGTGGAAGCTCATAAGATGGCCACTTAAAATCTAATTGATTTTCATTGTCAGATGAGACTTAATACGTTGTGGGTGACGCCAGCAACATTACATGTATAATAATTAAACCCTACCTCATTCTCTTCATCACTGACATTAATGTCATCCACATACTTATTTAGCATCTCTTCTAAACTTTTCTTATTCGTCATCTTAGAATCTTATTCTCCTACTGCTGCTGGTGCTGCTGGTGCTACTGCTGCTGACTCCTGCTGTTGCTGCTACACCGCTGTCTGTCTATCTACCGTTTCGTGCCGTCTTATATATCCACAGCCCTATTACACGCACTATTGGCCCCGCTTCGCAGGCTGCGCATGCGTAGAAAAATGTGTAGAAATTCTAACACATAATAAGTGAACTACCAAGCCACTCGGCCGATAAGGTAGGTTACTGACACACTAAACGAGCTTTAGTCTATGTTATAAATCTGCGCTACCGACTTAAAGCATACCTTTGGTAGGAATCTTCATTACCGACTGGGGATTGTAACGGACAGGAGTAGTTTAGCATGGAGCAGAACAATCTGCATTACCGACTTAAGGTATACCTTTGGTAGGAATCTGCATTACCGACTGGTGATTGTACCGGCCGGGGGTAATTTAGCATGGAGAAGAACCTTACTCGACGGATAAGTGTTCCCGTAGTGGCATAGTACAACTACTTATATGTCTTCTTCTCGCCTAAAATAGGATCCCAGAATGAAAGGAATATCTAATTTCTACTATGTAAAATTTTAAATTATATTAAAATTCTCATTAATAAGAAGAATGCAAAACTCAGGGAAGAGGAAAAGTTTTAAAAAAATATTTGATGCTTAGAACAAAAGTTATTCCTCGTAAAAAAGATTTTGTGGTCCTAAAAAGGACCGATTGTGTTTATATGGTTTAGCAAAAATGCAGATTAAGTTCTTTCTTTTGGAATACGACATATAACTTTTTTAATGATAAGTCGTTTTAGTTCCTTCCTTGAATTCCTTTTTCTTTTCCTTTTCTTTTCCTTTTCCTTTCCTTTTCTTCTCCAGATTTATTTCAGTAGGCAAAGAAGTACTGAAAGGAAACTTAAATAATATTTAGTAGTAAGGAAGATCCAGGAGCAACTGCTAAAAATCTGAAAGGCAGATTTGATGCTGCACTGACAATTAAAAGAACTTTGCAATATCATGCATTCATACCTACGGAATAAGATAAGTTGTCCTGTCTACCAATTATATACTTTTCGTTCGCGGGAGGATGATCCCTCATCCCCACCTTATGTACTTTGCGACGCCATATTGTTTCACACACTTGGTGACGGACCGTGGCGGGAGTATTGACGTTCTGGCGACTGCGCGTGCAATGCGCATGTATTATACAATAAATCAACTTGGTGACTGAATTGTGGTGAAACTTATTTCTGATCCTAACCTAGAATAGGACTTAAATATAAATATATATATATAGGGACACTCTCGTTCCGTATAACTGGTGACCCCGACTAAATAACTAAACGCAATCTTTAGTGCCAAAAAACACCACATTCGGAGGTGTCGAAATCTGGACGAGTTCATTATCACTCAAAATCCACCTCAAGTCTACTCTGCTACGGTCCACGATTCCTTTGGCAATTTGATCGCCAGTCACCAGGTGCCACAAACTTTCTGGTATTTCTGGACCATTTCGAGAGCACACATCTTCTCTACTCCGCCAAGCAGTTCGTATTTTTTTTTGTGATTTTACAACAATTTTGGAAGAACGACGAATTAGAATTTTTCCACGCCATGCTGAGTTCAACTGTCGTCGAGGGACACCTTGAATGATTAGAATTTTCATCCTTCAGCATCGGCTTGGATCTTCAAGTTATTTTCTCCATTACACACATTTTCAAAAATTAAGTAAGTTTTTAGTCCTTCGATTTTTTCTGTACTTTTTGATAACCGCTTTTACATAATTTTTGCTACGCTTGGATATTTTCCTTTGCCTTGCTCTCAATTGCATTTTTCTTCCGAAATCCAGTTACTTTGACCGCTGCTTACGGGCTAAATTATTTTCTGTACAAATTTAAATTTTAAATTTTAAATTTAAATTTTAAATTAAAGTGAATATTTAAATTAAGTATTTTAAATTTTGTCGCATCAATTACGCCATTCCATGTCTTTCGTCAAATTAACACATTTTAACGCCGTATTAGGCAATTTTAAAATTTCTCGTTTCGCTGAGTCACGGACTTCCACAGTTTAAAATTTTGCTGTGTCACCGACGCTATTGACGACATTCTTTTGCGAAAGTTATTTATCTTTTTAACGAGACTTATTGTTGACACGTTTTATTATGTTCCATTTTTCTTTTTTTAACGAGAAATGCATTTAAATCAAATGCCCAAGAAATGCATTACTTGGAAATTCGATTAATCATTTTGGCATTGTCAACTTTGACAATTTTGAATTTTCATCACCTTGCCGGTTACGTTCTATCTCGCTTTATTTTAGGAAAAGCGGGTTTGGTGAAGACTATTCCATGCTTCGCTGACAGCAGCTTTTATAATTTTTATAGCTATTTCGTTTATTCTTTACAACCTTTTTATTTAGAGAAACATCTTTTGCGAGCATGTGTCTGCCTTGGATTTTTTTCGCAGATTCCGTGAAGTGCGCTCGGTGTTGTGATCGTCGAACTCCAAGCATCAGCTGCCAGCGTTCGCGAGACTTCTTCGCTCAACTGTACACCGTACAAAGGTCTACATCATTGTATATTCCAGCGCATTTTTATGTTTTTGCAGTAACAACTCTAAATTTTTCGCGAGCATCTCTTTTCTTTTCCGGCAAATTATTTGCAACATGTTTTTAATTTCCTCTGAAGTGTGTAACGGGCAGTATGACCCGTTGCATACTTATAATATTATCGATCGGTGCGAGGCGAGACAAGGGGAATTCGATTCAGCGTCGCTACCCAAACCACTCTACGCATCACTGGCGAACACTTAAAAGCAACAACGCCTACGCTGTCCAATCAGTTCGTCGATGCACAGCTCAGCTGTGACAACTCGTTCTCTCTATTGGCGGGCGCTCCCATGGTAGAGAGAACAAAATCGACCTAGACATCGTTAACTGGATATATGGTTGGCAGGCGCTACTACATCCATATATCTAGATTTCGATTCCGCACTGCGTAATGGAAAAACAATCGAGGCGGAATTTTCAATTCTTCGCACTCTCAACCACCCTGTACTTCTAGGAGTTGATAGTATATCTCTTTTAGGTCTAGAAGTCTTCATCAACCGAATTAAGCACTTCCCACCGTACCGAAACCGCCAACGCGAGATCTGCACCGCCGAAGGTCCAGTACCTATGAGTCATCTTAGGCCTGAAGAGAAAGAAATAGCCGAAAAATTCCTAGCCGAACAAATGGAACGCCTAACATCCGTCAAAGGCGTCACGCCACTCATTAAACACAAATTCGCCTCAAAGATCCTACACCGTTGAAACAACGTTATCGACCGAGAAACTCGGCTATTCAAGAGATCATCGATAAGGAAGTCGACGAGATGCTGAAGGAAGGATTGATTCAACCCTCAAACAGCCCTTGGAGTTCTCCAGTATTAATTACACGACGTACAGATGGAAGAGTGAGGTTCTGTATTGATTTTCGAAGGTTGAACCAAGTTTCTGAAAAAGACGCTTATCCAATTCCACAGATCAACGCCATCTTGGATAAGCTCAGAGGAGCAAAGTATCTGTTGTCCATCGACCTTAAGAACGGTAATTGGCATGTACCATTAACCGATGAAAGCAAACCCTTAACAGCTTTTACCGTTCCTGGAAGAGGTTTGTACGAATTCAATGTCATGCCATTTGGTCTGCACACCAATCCTTCAACTTTTCAGACGCTTTTTGACCGCATAATCACGCCTAATATGGCCCTGCAAGCTTTTGTATACTTAGATGATATAGTTATTTGCACCGACACTTTCGAGAAACACATTTCGATGATGGAGAAGATTTGCGACCGAATTTTTGAGGCAAAACTGAGGAAAAATCCGATCAAATGTCATTTCTTTCGGCCTAAATTACATTATCTTGGCCATGTTGTTGATGAAAATGGCCTGCATACTGATCCAGAGAAAACCGCCGCAATTCTGAATCTTTCACCACCAAAGGATATTAAGGAAGCCCGAGGTTCCTTGGACTTATCTCTTGGTACCGACGATTTATTAAAGATGTCGCCCGTGTTACAGCGCCACTTCATCAATTGTTAAAGAAGAAGGCCCAGTTTAATTGGACCGAGGAACACCAGGAAGCCTTTGACGAACTGAAAAGAAGACTCACATCAGCGCCGATTTTAGCTTGTCCGGATTGGACAAAAGAATTTGTCCTTCAAACTGATGCCAGCAAGGAGGGATTAGGAGCCGTACTCACGCAAATGGACGGCGATACCGATAGGATTATTGCCTATGCGAGTCGTGCCATTAGTCATGCCGAGAGCAACTATTCCGCAACAGAGTTAGAATGCCTGGCTGTAAAATAGGGCATTTGGAAAATGCGAGATTACTTGGAGGGCTACCATTTTGTGGTTGTTACCGTTCACATTTCACTTAAGTCGTTGGAAAAGATCGATAACCCGTCAGGACGTTTGGCCCAGTGGGCAATGGAACTATCACAATGGGACTTCGAGATTAGATATCGACGTGAAGCCGACAATGTCATTGCCGATACGTTGTCGAGACAACCATATGAGACCTGCGCTGTTGGAAAGAAGGAAGAAAACGATTGGTACCAGAAACGCTATCAAACCGTCTTGGATGATCCGACCGGAAATCCTAAGTATTGTATCCGAGAAAACCGCATCTACCGCCATATACTTTGTGACGTTGCAAAATTCTGTAACGTCAAGAGATGTAGCTAACAGCCGGCACCAGAGATAATAACTACTTTGAATCGTGCTCGGTGATATGACCGACAGAGAGAGAGTCCCGCTGCGCAAACCCAGAGCACTCTCGGAATTAACTATTATTATTTCTAATCTTCGTTTTGCGAGTTTTCTCTTAACATGTAAACCTCGAGCCAATCCGAACACTCGAAGGATGTCACTTCGAAGGAATCAAGTAATTGAGAAGGAAGGAAGGATGTCTGGAATTCAAAGATCGACAGTACTCCCGCCAAGCACCAGATTTCGCCATCTCTCGAGCAGCGAACCTGCCGCCTCAGGGACTATTGCGATGCGCGGAGCCCCGCGCATCCAACGAATTTTATATTTCTACGCCTGAGACCTGGAAAAATGGGACTGTGGTCGTGGATTGTCTCAGGTGCTATAAACAAACTCTCGAGAACACTCTAGTGAATGCTCAGACATTCAGTGAACTCGAATTGAACATTTTTAAGTACAAGCGCTGGGCGCGATACTGACTAGCTGTATTGGTGACTAGTGACAGAACTCTGTTAAACTACGTCACTAGTCACATGACGTCGATAGCTGTTATGATTGGACGGAATCAACAGAATTCTATGATGGTGGCTGACCAACTTCCGTCCATCTGTCAACGAACTTCCGCCTTCTTCTCCATTCCGCACTCTCTTTCTGGAAGTCCTTGTGTCTAGGAGCCTTTTTTGTGTAATCTCCTTTTCTGGGATTATTGCTGATTATTACTGTTCACTATTGATCATTTTTGTTGAGTTGTTGATTATTGATCCGAGGATCCGTTTAATTGGCTTTTGTCTGCAATGGCCGAGGTAAAGCTTCTGATTATCCTGGCAAGTTGGACGAAGTGCCGGTATTAATGTGATTACGTAACTTTGGAATCACTTCGTCTCACTTCGCCATTTTTAATTATTTGGCATTTTGATTATGTAGCATATAGTTTTCCTCGGGAGTGCTCACATATGCATAATTGTAATTATTCTTGGTAATTTATCTGGTTTTGCAATTCTAAATTCAGTGTTTTATGATATTTTATAACGAGATATGGCATGGTTGTAACATAACCTATTGTGCCTGCCACATGTTCGTTTCCTAATTGATTTATTCTTTCCTTTTGAATCATTATTAATTTAAATCGAGTTTTGTTACGGCAATGTTTGATGCGGTTGTAACGTCGCATAACGTGCCCATCAGACATTCGCCCATTGCTGAGAACTGAATCTTCAATTCAATTCTCTATTTCAAATCTTTAAATTTAAATTCAGAGATAATTCATTGTCTTTTTGGAGTCGATATAATGTTTTATTAAATTGACGGATAACCGAACTACTTTCTCATTTCTTTTTGTAAATCAAACTACAGAATTCTTAAGTGTGACATCGTAACTTATTTTCGTTAGCGTATGATTTTTGTGATCCGATTATTCCGCTTGATTATTGTTTGTGAAATAAATCAGATAGTTTCTTGTGTGAAATTCGGTCTCAGTTTCTTTTCCGTTACGCTCTTCTATGACCTATGACCTTGAGATGAGCCGGTAGTTGTTATTTTCTTAGGATTTTCAGGTAAAGGGCAAGGTACGGAACTCATCGTTATTTATTAAAATTAAATAACTGGCGCGGTAAAAATTTGAGTTCCGCTGTTTTAATAAAATTTCAAGATTGTCGAGACGTAGTTCCGCGGCCAGAGACCAGACCGCGTTACAACTTCATACTCTGGATTTCAGTGATTATCACCAGGGCGAACAGCGGAAGATTTGTGTACCAAAATCAGAGCAACAGCGAGTTCTCAAGGACGTTCATGACGAACCCAAAGCCGGACATCTCGAAGTTGCGAAGACTCTCGCTCGTTTGGCCAGACACCATTATTGGCCGGGAATGCTTAGGATTGGCGCTCAATATGTCCGTAACTGCGAGAGTTGTCAAAAGTTTAAGGCCCACAATCAGGCCCCAGCTGGAACGATGCACGCCACCAATGTTGAGGCGCCGTGGGAGATGGTTTCCATTGATCTCGTCGGACCGCTGCCACGATCAAATGCTGGAAATACTTGGCTTCTTATTATGCAAGATCGGTTCACCAAGTGGGTCGAATTAAGGATCAAATTTGTGTCCGTCATGTCTGCCCGTCGACTATCGTTTCCGACAATGGATGTGAATTCGTCGGAAAAGAACTGAGAGCCCTTCTCCAGGATGTGCACATCACACACCGTTTGACACCGCCGTATACTCCGCAGTGAAATCCAGTGGAAGAGGCAAATAGGTTGATTAAAACAATGATAGCTCAAACGTCCAGAAAATGTAGAAAACTTGCGACTTATATCTTGCAGAGCTTCAGTTTGCGTACAATACCGCCTTTAGCGCCACCACAGGATTTTCACCTACCTACTTAAACTTCGGACGTGAATTGGGAACACATGGAAGTCTTGCTCACGAAACGGCCCTACCATCTAGGGAAAAACTTCAACATATAATTGTGAAACTTCACGCAGCCGTCGAGTTAGCTCGAAGCCAAACCGCTAAAAGTTTCCAGAGACAGCAAGGCCACTACAATCTTAGACGAAGAAAATGGGCACCGGAAATAGGCGATAAAGTGCTGAAAAGGACACATTTCCTTTCCAATAAGATTGGAGATTTCAACGCAAAATTAGCCGAAAAGTACCAAGGACCGTTCACCGTGGTAAAGAAGATCTCTGCAGTTATCTTCGATTTGAAAGACGCGAAAGGGGCGTTTAGTCGTCACATACACATCAAGGACTTAATTCCGTATCGTAGCGATCTGACTCATAATACCGCTTAACTGTTTTCAAATTTCTCCGCCGCTACTGATAACCCCCACCCGACCGTCTTTGTCCAGCACAGTATAAATTGACCGCTCATTAACCGTAAAGCTCTTTTGAAAAGTAAACACCGTGCCACGATGAATTTCGAACCAATGAATCCAATTTCTGAGATGGTGCTCACCAGGTGCCTGGACTGGTACGGGTTCCAGTGTTTCAAAGACGTGGGTCCTCTCTACGATAAGGAGTTAACACCAAAGAAGCCGGAGCCAACACCGAAACCATGCGCAGCCATTGGCTGGCCTAGGCCAAGGAAGCTGTCTTTGAAGATGACTGTAAAACTGCTCTCGAATCCCGATGCCCTGGAGGAAATCTTCGACAGGAAACCGACACGCCCTGCCAAGGTTTGCGCGGGAAAAAGGTCCCCAGCTCCAACACACAAGGCCGCCACCATCAAGACACGCATCGTACTCATAGAGAAGCCAACCGAACCGATCGCCCTTCCTAAAACATCGGCGAAACCACCAAAGCCCAGAAGGACGATCCTATTGGTCAACCCACAACCCGGACCACCCAGCATCAGGACACGCACTTCTAAGAAAACATCGGCAAAAGTGCGTGTCCCGAAAAAGGGCAAGAAATCGCTCACCACCTCCAAAGCAACACCTGCTGCACCAATTCCAAATCGTTCTTATGCTACGAATCATTTGTATTTTCCAACCTCTCATTTTTCATATAACGTTTCAATTCTGTTTGTACTCTGAATCATTTATTCCATATTTCTTAAAGTACAAAAATTGTTCTCTACGAATATTTATTAATTATAAATATTGTCTGTAATTTTCGATATTAGAAATTCCGAAACTTTAATTTAAAATACAGTTAAGAATTTGATTATTTTTCTCTCAAGAACCAATTTTATTTGTATTCTTCCGCCTCTCAAAGCATTTTCGTATTTTTGTTTTGATCAGCTGTGTTTATATTTCTCCGTCTCTTTTCCGATAATATCTATCTCCGTTCATCTGTTATCGCCTTTCTTACTCGTTCCGCTATTACTTCACTCTGGGAAGTAAGGGGGGGATGTAACGGGCAGTATGGCCCGTTGCGTACTTATAATATTATCAATCGGTGCAAGGCGAGACAAGGGGAATTCGATACAGCGTCGCTACCCCCACCAATCTACGCATCACTGGCGAACACTTAAGGGGTTACACCACCATGATATTTTCAAAAATTCGATTTTTTTTTCTTGTTTAGATAAATTGTTTATACTTTTCAGAATATTTTAAGCGTTCAACCATTTCAAAATTCAAACTATTTCCGAAGTTACAGCAATTAGAAGTGAACGCGTCACTGAAACTCAGGTTCCGCTCGGACCCACAGTGTGGCAATAAACGGTTTCGCGGGCAAATTTATATTGTGACGTCATTTCTGAACCGCCTTGAACGTTTTTTTTTTAAATGAAAGCTAATAAAATTCCACGCAAAAATTTTGATAATTGAAGAAAAAATTTTACATAATTTTTTTTACTTAATATCAAAAATGAAAAAAAGAATTTTTTCTTTTGAAGAGTACCGGGTTTCGAAAAATACTTGGATTCAATCCCAAATACCTAGAAGAAATGAAGCACCTATTCGGGAAAGTTAGCAATTGATTAAAAATTTATTGAATTTTATATAAACAAATAAGTGAGTGAAAATGGATTCAAGGGGATTGACAGTGATTCATCGATTGATTTTCACTAAATACGAATAATTTATAGATAAAAACCGTTTTTTAACTAAATTCATGAAAGACAATAAACAATTTGTTACTTTATAAAGAAATTTTATAAACAATTTTATAAACAATTCGTCCGCCATATTGGATCTGCCATTTTTTTAATTTTGACTTCGGATTCGTAATCAACGACTTCAAAAACCCCTTTATACCAATTTTTTAAATAATCAAAAAAGTATTTAGCATAGTCGTCGGCAATATTGAATCCACCATTCTGTTTTTTTAAATTTTGACTCCGAAATCGTAATCAACGACTTCAAAAACCCTTTTAGGCCAATTTTGAAAATAATCAAAAATTTATTTAACATACTTGTCCGCCATTTTGGATCCGCCATTTTGTTTTTGAAATTTTTGACACCGAATTCGTAATCAGCGACCCCAAAAACCGGAGAATAACAGAATTTGGCCCATTTTATGAACATTTTATAGTTCTAGCCAGCTTTTCGCAACTTGGTCTCATTAGCGCCGTACTGTTTCTTCTTTTGCGTTTTTCTCGAAACTACTTTTTTCAAACTGGTGTACATGATATCTCAAGATCTTCTCAACCGATTTTCTTAAAATTTTAAACAAATGTTCTTTGTACTATTGTCTATCGTGTGACGTAGGATTTTTTTGATTAGGTGCCCTGTTCATAAGTTATGAATTTTTAAACTCAAAATTTCTATAAAAATTAGAAATTTTTTTTTAAATAGTTGTCATTTCTACAAAAAATTTAAAAAATTTTTTTCTCTACGTCACACGATAGCGATTACCTTTCTAAATAAGCAAAAAAATTTTTTTTTTAAAACAATACCTGATCGAGAAACTAGGTACACTATCAACAAGGATTTTCAAAAAGGGTCCTCTACTCATTGGCTCATATCCGCCATTTAAAAATTTTTTAAATTTGTTATTGATTCAAATTATACATAAAAGTACTGTGTATATATGTATAATAATAATTATTTTAAATAATTTATGACTGCGTCAAAAAAACGCTTATTTTTATACCTATTTTCCCATGCGCCAGGGTGGTGTAACCCCTTAATTAATTGACACAAGGTCAGAGACATAATAAAGGTTAGGGGCATCCATAAACCACGTGGACGGGTTATGGGGGAGGGGGGGTTTGTCAAAATTCCACGATCCATGTATATTTAAATAAGTATACACCGAAAGAAGGGCGTAATCCACCCCCTTAGAGTGAACCAGCTGCTTTATCTCGAACGGGTTAATTTCATATTAGTTCAGAGTCATCTTCACGACATCTCCCTCCCCCCTCTCTCTCACCATACCGTACCGTTCATCGCCTAGAGAGAGACGGGCTCAGGAGATGACGCTCGCCTCGTTCACCAGGAGATCCGCTTGCTCTGCATCTTTATTTCCCCTGAACCGCTTTTCTTAATTTCAAGAGCCGTCGTAATCGATCGACACACACACGCTTAACGGCAGCTCTCGTAAACTCGTTGACTCGCTCACTCACGCTTATCGCTTATCTCTCTAATCCAATTTATTCTCATTGTCGATTTATTGTTATTACCGCGTCACACATATACTTATAACATACGTTATTGATATTTACTTCACGCATACAAACTTTCACACTAGTTTCTAAATTAGATTTGTACATTTTAAGAGAATAAATCGATCTTTTGTTAATTTATATACTAAAATTATCGTGTTATCATTCGTCTTAAAATAACCCTAAACCCTGGTTTGATTGAAGCGTCCGGAGACGAATAGTGGGGCTTCACCTCTAAATAACACCACCGTTACAGGTGTATTTTTCCGAAATATCGAAGCCCCAGCGCGATCATCCTTCGAATTTACGCCGATCGCGATGTTTTTCGTCCTTTTGTTGCAAACAAATATTTTATTTATAATGCTCAATTTAAATCTTCTAATCATTCTCAAATTTAACATTTTTCGAAGTTTCTACTACTTTTTTACTCATATTTGGCAATTTTAAAATTTCTCACATTCACGCATAATCTTCCATCATGCCATGCGAATTTTCCACTCTGAGATTTGATCGAAAAGCTTTTAAGTGAAACTCTTTTTCGTATCATAACTTCTCAGCTCTCGATCATTCAGCTTTCCTTCGGAGATTTCTTATTATGTTTATTTTTGAGTCATTATAATTAGGAGAAATTTTCTTGTGTCAACAACTTTTTTTATTAAATGCAACTAGTCTCGCTAATATTCTGTTTTCACAATTTTTCAACTCAATCGCAAACTTTTCTACAGTACATTTTATTACTTACCTAGCCGCGCTAATAAAATTTTAACATTTTTCGCATAACATAACTTTATCCCAACGCATTATCGACATTAGTTTTGTCAAGAAAAATCCTTGAATTACTTTTGTCTCATGCTTTTCCATTACGAATATTTTTAAATAACTACTATTCGTTCATAATTATCGAGAGAAATACTTTTTTTTTATCAATTATTGCAATTTTCCTCAGTTTTTATGTCACGTTATTGTAAGTCGCTACACACATTGCGCATAGCGTTATTCTTGCATTAAATCGCGAAACTCATCGCGTATCGCAAATGTTGACAGGTCATAAGATCTTCTCTCCGGGATTTGATATCGTCTTCACTTTACCCATTCCGGAAGAATCCGCCCCGTTACAGGAATTGCATTTATATTTAACTTCTCACGCTTTTCTTACGTTTTTACATAGCTATTTTCTCGAGCGACCGCACTGGTCCGCGCTTATTTGGTAAACACGCATCACGGTGTCATCGCACCATGTAAATGACGTTGTTTGTTGTTCGACTGACCAATCCGCTCGCGACGACACTGAGCGCACTTTTTACTTTGGAAAGCGATATAATTCTTGCTTAAACCTATCGTTTCAAAAAGGGGGATGCGAATAGTTTAGTTTTACCCTTATTTTCCATCAACAATGCATTTTTATTTTCGCTAATATTGTACGTACTGGATCAATTTTTACTTTTTCACAACTTTGTTAAACATCGCTTTTATCAGTTTTATATTTTTATAAAGCGAGCGTCACACCTTTTCGCCCACGTCTTTAAACAAAACTTGTTATTAAATCACTGATCATCATTCTATTAAGTGATTCCGAAATGTACAGCTAATCACTCAAACATTGTGTATATTGTTATGACATGCTACCTTAGACTATCTCTTTTTGTAAATATTGTATATATTCTGTATAGTTTCGACTTACAAGGGGAGTTAGGTTGGTGTCCGACGCCAATTTTGTTGTAACTTTGCAGGTGAAAAGAGGATCCCAGACTAAAAAAAAAAAATAATAATTTTTTGGCAATCTTTCATATTTAGGGGTTGAAATAACTCCTTCTATATTTTTCACTCTTTTACTGTTTTAAGAGGTATCATTGTATTTTCTTTCTTGTTTTTACACAAAATTGTTCTAATTGATTCTTTATTACAATAGTAGTTTGAGTTGCAAAAAAATTACCCTCTAGAATATCATAATTCAGAAAATCTACCCCTAGAATGCTTCGCCATACGATGTATATAGTTTAAGATTTTGGACTTTGTTGCTGTAAATATCTTGTTTTGATACTTTATTCTATTATGGATCATCAAAGTTATTCGAAATAACCCCTAAATTATATGCCATACACCCCTTTAATATTGTCAGTAAATAAAAAATATATTTATTAATATACCATTTCTGTAAGTAATGGATTAAAATATATACTTATTTGGGTTGGACAATCATATTATCATAATATAACTAATTTTTGTTAATGATGGCACTTGTTCTTATATTAATAAACCTTTGTTGTGTAAAAACTACCCCTCGAAAACTTTTTATGTTTTGTTTAGCAGGCGATTTTAATAATGATAGATATAACATAACTGTTTATAGAATTTTTATTTAGGTTCAGGCACATACATATTTCCATTGAAATTTTTACAGATATACTCATACCCTTTTGCAACCCTTATTGCTCAAGGCTTTCGAATTACAATACATCTTCTACGAAATAAAAAATAAATGTACCAAAAATAAATAAAAAGAAAAACAAACTAAATATAACCTGTTTACAAGTTGAGTGTGTGATCTGATAAATGCATTATCATTTTGGTATTTGTAATAATAAGTACGCACATTAAAATTATCAGGCATGTATATAAAGCGTCAGAAAAGAACATTTGTTCAGTTACAAATTTGCACAAATAATTCTATAAAGTTTTACAACATAAAATGATAATTAATCCGTTAAATATAATATCTTTATTGACAATAACGTTCAATGCGGAAGAACTTGGCATTAAACCTTCTCAAATAACACCTGAGGAGGTAAATCTTCATGATGTAATAGAGGATATCATACGGAAAAACATGTTCGATTCCTCATTTATTATTGACAATTCAGTTGACTTACAATTTGACGATGGGGATAGTCAAATTGACATACAACCGATTGAAGATGAAGAACAACAAGAAGAAGACGATTATGGTGAAGTACCTAGTTGTTTATATGAAGAGGAGAGAATCAATTTCGACTATAAAAAAGAAGCTGTTGAATTTTGGAATTCTGGGAAGAAAAAGCGTTTTTCTTTTACAACCATTCATCAAAGATTCAAGAAGCTTCGTTCAGAGCGACAATTGAGAAGATGGCAAGAAAAAGTCAACGGTGGTGGTGACCGAGAAGACAAGCTATACAACGTTGCAAAATACACTTTCGACAATTTGAAGCAGGCTATTGATTCCACGATGACGGTTCACGATATAGATCTTCGAAAATGGGCTTTACAAAAGAAGCTTGAATTGGACATGCCATGGTTTAAAGCATCACGTTGGTCGGTATGGAAATTTAAGAAAGTGCATAACGTTGTTTCGCGAAAAATCACAAAATTTATATCTGTGTCGTCTTTACATGAAACTAGAGATATAGAACAAGAATTCGATGTTTTTAAAAACAATGTAAAATCAGAAATTGTAAGGTATGTGGAAAGCAACATTTTCAATTCCGATCAAAGTGGCTTCAACTTGGAATTACACAGTGGAAGAACTTTGAGCATTCAAGGAACAAAAACTGTGGAAAATGTTGTTCAATCGGTTCCCTCCACCACGCATAGCTATACAATTCAGCCAACTATATCCGCTGATGGAAGATTACTTTCAACGCTTTTTGTAGTTTTAAAAGAACCGTCTTCACAATTTGGACCTACAGTAAAAGAAGGACTTTTTAAGGCAAACAATATTTATTTGCAAGCCTCTAAATCTGGTAAACTTTCTTCAGAATTACTGCAAATATGGCTTCAAGATGTATTTTTCCCTAACGTAGGAGAAAATTCTGTGTTAATGTTAGATTCATGGAGTGGCCAATGTGAACGAACCGTGCAAACTGCTATATCAGAAGGTAAAATTCTTTCACTAAAAACCATTCCAAAAGGCACAACTGGGAGAATTCAGCCCTTGGATGTGTTTGGCTTTAGGATCTGGAAGAATTTCGTACGAAAAATCTCTGACACTTCTATTCTTGTGTGGTCTGATATTAATTTGCATAATATGAATAACATTATAAAATTACAGTCCCTCATACATAATCAATTGTCTTCACCTAGATTCATTGACGTATTCAAATATTCTTGGTATAAAAGCGGATATATAGAAAATAGACCTCCACGTTTTGACAACCCTGTAGACTTTTGTTTCAACAAAGATATGGAACCTTCTTGTGATATTTGCGGTGATTTTGCAGTAGTAACATGTGCATGGTGCAAGAAGAAGTTGTGCCTAAAACACTTTTTCGAAGAATATCACTTCTGTGAAAACTTTGTGCCTTAAAAATCGATTGTTATTGTTTCATTTCATCTAATATTTTATTATTTAAGAAAGGTTTAGATTAGAATTAGAATTAGAATTAAATTACAATTTTATGCGCCGTCTTAAAAATGTTTAAACTAAAACACACTCATCATATTACAAATTTATTTTTTATTTCGGTCAAGATATACTGTAACTCGAAAGCCTTGAGTAATAAGGGTTACGAAGGGGTATGTGTATGTATGTACAAATTTCAATGGAGATATGTATGTGCCGGAACCTAAATAAAAATTCTATAAAGAGTTATGTTATATCTATCATTATTAAAATCACCTGCAAACAAAACATAAAAAGTTTTCGAGGGGTAGTTTTTACATAACAAAGGTTTATTAATATAAGAACAAGGGCCATCATTAACAAAAAATTAGTTATATTATAATAATATTGATTGTCCAACCCAAATAAGTATATATTTTAATCCATTACTTACAGAAATGGTATATTAATAAATATATTTTTTATTTATGGACAATATTAAAGGGGTGTATGGCATATAATTTAGGAGTTATTTCGAATAACTCTGATGATCCATAATAGAATAAAGTATCAAAACAAGATATTTACAGCAACAAAGTCCAAAATCTTAAACTATATACATCGTATGGCGAAGCATTCTAGGGGTAGATTTTCTGAATTATGATATTCTAGAGGGTAATTTTTTTGCAACTCAAACTACTATTGTAATAAAGAATCAATTAGAACAATTTTGTGTAAAAACAAGAAAGAAAATACAATGATACCTCTTAAAACAGTAAAAGAGTGAAAAATATAGAAGGTGTTATTTCAACCCCTAAATATGAACGATAGCCCAAAAAATTATTATTTTTTTTTTTAGTCTGGGATCCTCTTTTCACCTGCAAAGTTACAAAAAAATTGGCGTCGGACACCAACCTAACTCCCCTAACCTTGTTAGTGTAGTAGTTTTGTCAATTTAATTGATTTATGTCCTTGCGACAATGTTACACAAAAATTTTTTTCTATCTGACTGTGATACTGTACATTCTTAATTTTAATTTATCAGTTTTAACGAAACTCTCCACTCCGTTTCAAATCTCGTTCAAGCTTGGAGGGATGTACAGTAGGGAACCACTGATGACCGATTTTAATAGAGATTTTCCTCTCTATCTTCAAATATACTTCATGTCTACGGAATAAGTTAAGTTTTCCTGTCTACTAATTATATACTTTGCGTTCGAGGGAGGATGATCCCCCATCCCCACTTTATGTACTTTGCGACGCCGTATTGCTTCACACGCTTGGTGACGGACCGTAGCGGAAGTAAGACATTGTGGCGACTGCGCGTCCAATGCGCATGTCTTATACAATAAATTTCTGTTCCTAACCTAGAATAGGACTTAAATATAAATATATATATATATATATAGGGACATTATCGTTCCCTATACCGTCCTAATCAGAGCGCCATCTGTTGGAATAGTTCACCGACGGATCATAAGAAATCAGAAAAGTGGGGGCGATGCATAGGACTGGTATGGATAGAGGCTAAAAGGGACAAAGGAAAGGTTACTGCCACGGCATACGAGCCATTGACGCAGGGCTTTAAAAATAAAAATTTAGAATTTTGATGGGGCTTAACAGAAGCACGCAAATAAGGTTCGGCATTCTGCACCCAATGAAGGTGCTAATTCAGAGTATTTTCCTACGTATATATGGGCATGACACAATGGGCACTCGATGGAGCTCCCTCGGAAGGGCTCAACAACTAGAATGATCAAAATACCAAATACTAATAATGAAACATTTAGATATGGTTTATCTACAAGCAATAAAGGTTTTCTTGGGCATACAAATTTAACGTGCCGAAAATACAATTTCACTCGATCAAACATCTTATGTAAAATCTGTGTTACTAAAATTTAATAGGAGTAACAGTAAAAATGTATCTTCTCCTTTATACAGAAATTAATATTTGAAGCATCATAATATGATGCAGATACATGAGAAGATACATTTTTACTGTTACTCCTATTGACACACTGCCAAGTGTCTCATCCCATTCCAATCTATGAAAACAACCAAAGTAGTATTAATACTGCATCAAATTCAACAAATCATAAAAGGACAAAACACATAGATATAAAATAAAATTTTACTCCTCATCAAATTGAAAAACAGGTGTTAATATTATATCATCTTCCAACACATCAGCAGTTGGTGGATGTATTCACTAAACCTGTAACATCATTGAAGTTTCTACAAATTCGGGCAAAGCTGCCCAGATAACAATTATAGACGCTTATGCTATGCATATTGCTCGCACATTTGCGAATTTATGACACTCGAGTGAACCCTGCTTAAAATATCGGATACAATTGTTTAAATTTCGGATAAATATAGGATAGGTTTTTGATATACACTTTATCCAGTTTTATCCAATCCATATCCGATATTTAATTTTGAATTCAAAACCTACTTCGTTTTAACCGCTTCCAACCCAAAAATAAATAACCAGAACCAATTTATAGTAAAGTCCACATAATTATTCTATCCGCTCCTATTCGTTATGTATCCATTTAGCAAAACTAATGTTTTTTTTTCGTACCAAAGAGCATCTCTACCCGCCTCTATCCATTACCTATCAGCTACATTTTCGATGAGTTAAAATTTCAAGCAATAACAGTCTATCCGCTCCTATCTATCACGGTGTGCTTGAACGCTTCAAAAGTTTGACTAAAATGGATCCAAAATCTGCTAACACAGAAAGTTTCTATGTTGTTTGAACATCAAAAATCAGTTAAATTTAAAATCCTAGCTGCTCCTTTTCGCGAGTTATGCGCATTCTTAGATTTTTACATAACAACCCGTACTAAAAAACTTACGTAGTCGTGTATGGTCGTGTATTGATATTGATATTGATATTGACATTTTAATAAGCTTTACTACCGTTAGGTGACGTATTTTAAAAAAATACAACTCATATTAAAATTAGGAAACCGTAAGATATACATAGATGCAAGGAATAAGCATAATAGAACTTTGAAAATGAAAATATTCACAATTCAGCAAAGGATTATTCTAAAGGTTTTTTAATTTTATGTTTATTAGTGATATAATTATTCTCTTTTTAATATGAGTCAACCCGGTGGTAAATGTTCTCATGAAGAGAGTAGAAAGGAGACATGCACTCCGTGTGGTAGAAAAATTGTCTTTGGTAAAGTAAAGCCAGAAATGTTTCTGATATATGATGTGATGTTGCAGATTTCTGCAAATCACAAAAACTATTTTAAAATTAAACCTTATTTAAATGAAGACTTAAGTTCTCTCGTTTAGAGTACGATTCGGCACTCCTAACTGTTTTTTTTATTTAATTTTTTGTTTTATTATGTATTTTTATTTTATATTTATTTTCATTCGAATTTCGAATTTTATTTATTTTATAAGATATTTCTAGGGCTGATTTATTTCATTTTTTTTATTTTTTTGTAAATTTCCGAGTTTTGCGGTCACGATTGAGAAGCCACAGACGTATCAACCACCTACGCATCTACTGATTCAGTTCCGTCATTCGCAACACCACCCTCACGAGTTCTTCGCCACAACTACTGTCCTTAGGCCTTCTCATCATTATCTCTCTCTCCATCATCCCTCTTGACGTCCAAGACAGAATTGTTAAATCTGTCAATAATGGACAGAAGGATTGGTGTTGATCATCTTTATGTCTAGGCGCATTCCTGGCAAAGATAGACCGAGGCGATTACCTAATAATTCTATGTAAGAATTGGTAATCTCGCCTAACTATCTCAATTACAGATACCTGTAATTATTGATTATCTCTTTGTCTATTAATAGACATTCATTGGCTTTTAAAAATGCCATTTACCTCTCTCAAAAATTATCTGGAACATAAAAGGATGTAACTATTATTATTAGTTCTCCACATCCTTGTTCTCCACGCTATTTGATATCTGAAAGCATCAAAGGTTCTTGCATCTCACTCCCTCTCGTATGAAGGAGTTCGGAACCTCTCTGTCTTTCAACAACGGCTGATAAGGAGTAGGAAAAGAGGAAGAAAGGACTTCGAATGGACGAATCGGAAGCGGACCTCATCGGCTATCCCTCTCTCGACCATGCGAAATTACGAAAATTAGGCTTACGCGCATCAGCCCTTTCCCCCAATTTGTAATTCCTTCAGGCTAACGAGCTTCCTTGAGAACTTGACTCAATCTCTTTTACATTGTGAACTCTCAGCGAAAGCACGTGTCAAGTCAACTCTGTAAATTTATTAAAGTGTAGTTAAAGTGTCTCTCTTCGAATTTCGAGGTAGGATTCGATTTCTTTTAGTGATTTAGCCAAGTTTATTCTGTTTTATTATATTTAATTCAATTTTTATATGATTTTAAATATTTTCTTTTAACTCCTTGGCTGAATCATCCTATTTTATGACAATTTATTATATATGATTGAATTTTATTGCATTTTTGAACCATTGTTGATTTTTATTGAATTTTATTATATTTTTATAATATCTTGTTGCATTTTATTGAATTTTATCACTATTTAAATATGTGCTTGTAATTTGTCTAATAGTCCAGAGTGCCGAACAACCATTAAATCTAACCGTTTTAAATCCTTTTTTTTGTTAATCATGAATGATTTTAATGATGTTTCTCGTATATTTAATTTAAATTATATTACCCTTTTTTTGAATGTGTAATGAGAACCTAACCCTTTTTAATTAATGAGAACACAAA
>CAJFCO010017819.1:25777-39152 GCA_904066015.1 Synergus gifuensis | reverse complement strand
CACCCCAATTTATATAAAATGTAATTAAATTCTCCCCGAAATAATTAATTAATGAGAACCCAAACACCCCAATTTATATAAAATGTAATTAAATTCTCCCCGAAATAATTATTTAATGAGAACCCAAACACCCCAATTTATATAAAATGTGATTAAATTCTCCCCGAAATAATTATTTAATGAGAACCCAAATTTCCCCAATTAGTGAGAACCCAAAACCCCTTAATTATATTACATGTTTCTCCATTTTTAGTCCCTTTTTGCCTGTAATATTCTATAAAAATTTTGTGTAATATTTTATATAATTATCGATATCAACATGTCTTATTTTGAATCTTGTTTGACTGTTGACTTTCATTCTGTAAGCATTTAATTTCAATGTCAACTCTTGTTTGTATTCTTACATTTCAAATCAATTCATTGTTATTTATATCTCATGTCGGAATATTCTTATTCAAATGAATAAAACTTTGTTAAATTCTTTTATAAAATACTTTGAGTCTTATAATTCCCGAACCACCCCTCTCTACTAATTATTTAAATTTTCTGAGCTAGTAACAAATTAGGTTTTGTTGAATTTTAATTTGTTTTTATCGCCAATGAATTTTGATTATCAAAGTTTTAATATTTAAACTTTTATCCTATATCTCATATCTTTTGTATGAAGTAATATCTTTTAATACTATTTGGTTATTCTTTTAATGATTAATTTTGTTAGAATTTTGCGGGGTTACCTCTATTTTTATCTTCTATCTTTTATCTCTTAGGAATAATGTTTCCTTTTATCTCGTTATCTCTCTCGTATGTTTTAACCTAATTGATCTTATTTGAATTTTTATGAATAGATTTATTTATTTTATTTTTATCTTTGTCCCAAGAAAGGACTGGCGCCCAGAATTTCTTTATCTTCTTATCTAAATTTGTTTAATGAAATTTATGTTATTATTTAAAACTATCATCTGAAAATAATATAACTTTCCTTAATTTTTTATTTTTTTTTAATTTCTTTTTCTTTGGGGCCTTTTGTGCGTCACTGCTGGAGACCCTAGATTCAATTTATTGATTCTAGAAATGTGTGCGTCACAATGATAAAATGACAAATCTCATAAAAAAGTATGTGTCGAATGATTTTGATTTACAAAATGAAAAATATCCTATTAGTATTTGTAGGTCATGGTATCTAACACTTCTTGATTTTGAAAAAGAGGAAATTTCAGGGAATTGCGAACTAACATAGATGTTTCAGGTCAATGTAAAAATTCTATGGAAGAAAACGAAGTTTCAATTGCATTAGAAAACAATAACGGAAATCCACATGTTATTCAGCTTTGTAGAAAATGTATTCAACAAATAGGAAAACGTATAAACCATGTCTGCAAGAGCCCTAAAGAACATTTACTGAAACTAGTTGAAAAGCTTCCTGATAAAAATAGAGAACAAGTCGTTAGTTCTATTATAAAAAGTAAATAAACAGTTTGTCCCAAAAATAACCGAACTTTATATTTATATCATACAACATGCAGCGCCATCTATTAAAAACTTACAGCATAAAAAAGATACATTCATCCTTTTTCAAACGCACCTAACTTCATTTAAATCGGATGACAGATGTTAAAGTTACAGCCATTTCAATACAAGAAAAAGTGTGCTAATGTTACAAAACAAAAATGGAACAAAGAGCAAATATAAAATTTTGTGTTAAACTTGAAAAAAAATTCGCTGAGACATACGAATTGATGAAAAAAGTTTATAGTGATGATTTTATGAGTCGTACTCAAGTTTATACGTGGTTTACACGATTTAAAAATGGTAGTGAGGATTTAAATGACGACCTAAGGCCAGGTCGTTCAGAAGCTAGTAATCGTGCTGAATTTGTGGAAAAAGTCCGTGAAATCATTGGTATCGATGCAAATTTTACTACGAGAATGTTGGCTGAGGAATTAAATACGAGTAAAAACACTATTTGGAGAATTTTAACTGAAGATTTGGGTAAAAGAAAGATCTGTGCGCGTTTTGTTCCACATGAATTAAATGAAGACCAAAAAATCGCTCGTGTGGAGCATTGCAAAGACATTGTTGAAACTGCTGAAAACGATCCAGACTTTCTTGATTAGATCATAACTGGTGATGAGACATGGTGCTTTAAATATGACCCTGAAACTAAACGTCAATCTGCTGAATGGAAGACCAAAGGCGAGCCAAAACCAAAAAAATTGCGTTTTCAGAAGTCTCGAATCAAGACAATGTTGTTTACTTTTTATGATTCAAAGGGTATTTTCCACAAGGAATTTGTTCCAGAAGGTCGAACTGTTAATGGAGAATACTATTTAGGCGTTTTACATCGTTTGTGGAAAAGGATTGGTCGTGTTAGACCTGAATATCCAGCAGGAAAACAGCTGTTTTTATTGCACGATTATGCACCACCTCACAAGACCAAAAAAGTGAACGAATTTTTGATGAAAAAACGGATTTCTCTCATCAACCACCCTCCGTATTCACCTGATCTATCACCATGTGACTATTTTCTATTTCCAAAATTGCAAACCAAGATGAAAGGAGCATTTTATGATGATATCCCAGCCATTCAAGCAGCCGTAACAGAGGTGCTGAAGAACATTTCTATCAATGACATAAGAAAATCTATGCATGCGTTAGTTGATCGTTCCAAACGTTGAATTCAGTCTAATGGAACCTATTTTGAATAAATAATAACTTTCAAAGGTAATATAATGTGTATTTTATTCTATATCCAAAAAGTTCGGTTATTTTTGGGACACACTGTGTATGATTCTGCTATTAAAGTGAATGAAAAGAATGAAAGTTTAACTTTATCGACCGGTGGGCGCAAAAAAAAATTGATTGTTCATGATAATATTAAAAAACCATTATCCTTCAGTGAAGAAAGTTTAGACGATTTCCGAGTTAAATTAGCAGCATCACATAATCAGATGAAAAAAATAACAAACTTTTTAAGGTGTAATGTAGGTAGAAAATCGATCCCTAAAAATTACAATCAGCATATGTCGCAACAAACTAAAGTATTGGAAGATATTTATAAAGTAGGTTTGTATGAATTTGACTGTGAAAAAACATCACATAAACAACAAAGGCCTCTGATATATGCTGATGCTGAAGAATTACTTGATTTAGTTATAGAAAAAAGAAAGATCGAAGGAAATTATACTGTGAAAGTTATGGCTGACGGAGGTCAATGTTTTTTTATGATTAGCTTAACAATTCTTCCTGAAAATTACTCTCCAAAGTTAAATCCCGAAGATACAGAAAACAATGAGCTCAACTCAAATGATTTAGATGAATGTAGAAATAGATCATTATACTCTAAAGGTGGAAGTATTGGTAAAAAAGCTAAGCTTAGCAGTGTAGACGAATTAATATTATTATGTATCATTCCACAAATAAAAGAATCTTATGACAATTTCAAACTCGTAGTTGATGTAACAAAACTAAATAATACTTCGTTTAAATTTGTGGCAGATTTTAAGCTTTTGCTAATTATTAATGGGCAGCAAACTGCTACCTCCATGTATCCCTGCCCGTATTGTTTTGTTTCGTTAGATGATTTAAGAGGCAAATCTATTTCTGAAAATTGTATTGATTCTATTACATCGACGAGTTCAATGATGGATACTTCAACAATGGAAAATTATATTGATCCTATTGCATCGACGAGTTCAATGGATACTTCAACAATGAAAAATTGTAGGCGATTAAAAACTTATGGAGATTTGCAAGCTGATTTTCAAAAATATTGTCTTACAGGTAAAGATAAAAAGAACAGTAGAAAATGTCATAGTACAATTAATCTTCCTATTTTCAATGAAGAGGATGATGTTTATGTTTTGCAAAAATGTGTTATACCTGAGCTTCATGTTTTACAAGGATTTGTGAACCATTTGTTCTGGCGAGGAATACTTGCTCTCGTAGGTAGAGAAAAAGCTTTATTGTGGCCAAAAAAACTAAATCTTATTTCAAAAATATACCACGGAGACGCGTTCGAAGGAAATGCGTGAAGAACGCTATTAAAAGAAGCTGACAAACTTGAAGATCGGGAAATATATGAAAAGATAGGTATTTTTTAAATTATACCCTTTGTCAATGCTTATAAAGCTATGAATAAATTAGTTGATTGTTGTTTTACCTCTGGAAAAGTTAGACGCTCACCTGATGCTTATATCAATGAATTAGATAAGGCTCTAAAAAGTATTGATGATCTTTCTGAAACACTGAAGATTCACATAATTCTTGATCGCATAAAAGAATGTTTAAATTACATAGAAAACAATAGTGGATTAGGGTTGTTACGTACCAACCCTCTGAAAAATATTCTTTCTTTTTACATAAATCATTATTTCTTTAAAATTTCACTTGCGAGATTAGATCGATAAATTTCGCAAGTGAAGACCTCAATATATAAATTAAATAAATTAAGAATATTTTACTGAGGCCACTCGTAGCAGTAACCCGAGCTGTCAACGCGACACCTCGGTAATGAAACATTAAGCAAGCCTCGAAGTATGAACTGGATTTACGAAATAATTAGTCAGATAGGATTTATTCTTTAAACTTTATAATTTGGTAAAGTAGTTTGGAATGAAAGAACAGAATGAATGAAAATAATTATATCTCAATGCTCGCCATGTTCACGTTCGCATTGTATTATGAGTCCTGAATACTTGGTTCGACTGCTAGAGACGGACGACTATACCGAATAGCTAACGTAGATGCATGATGGCCGCGCGGAGGTGCGTTATCGGACACTCCACCTGGCACCTCTCTTACCCGACCTTTCCCGTCTCATATTCGTCCTTCCGCATTTTCTTCCTCGGGACTCTGACCTACTCTATAATCAGCTGACTAATACTCAGTTATTAAAATAGTATAATATAAATTAATTGCATTCTATTTAATAAATACTCTATTGAAATTGAGTTGAAAAATAGAATTAAAATTCTCTCGAAACATCAGTTACAAATTTCTCTCTGCATTGCATCAATCAAAAGTCGAGAAATTCCTGTCCTTGTGCAAGACGAACAGAAATATTTAAACGTTCACAAATTTGCAGAATCAAATGAAACAGTGACCGATTTCAGGCACTTACCCTCTATTGAAAAATTCGCATTTCGGCACAAATGTCACAATTCCAACACAAGAGCACTCGGTCAGAAATTCTTAACCTGGTTCCTTTTCGAAACACAAAATCCTGACACATCAAAATTTCCCACCAAATCCACCGATGGCACACTTACGACGGGCGTCATAAAAAAAGAGCAATTCAGTTGCTTTAGGCAGTCTGACGGAACTTCTTTACGAGTTAAGAAGCTTCCCCTTTTTATAATCGGAAAATCGGCGCCCGTCTCGCTAACATCGTTGATTCGTTTTCGCGTAGTCCTGTCGGGTGGCTACAACTTGTGTAACGAAAGACAGGGTAATAATTCGAATCCCTCGTGAAATTTCATACATAAATGCTGGAAAATTGTCCCGAAGGAGGTGACAGATCGATTCGAATTGTGAGGGACGTAAAATCCTCACAATTCAACTCGAAAAGAGAAGAAAGTTCCCCAAGCTCTTAGATTTACCAGTTAAATCAATAGCAGGGAAACTTTGGCTGATCTATGGACCATTTTCTAGCATCAGCAACATAATTCTTTGTGTTTTCCTTACATAATATAAACTTGATTCTCTTGTCAATCGTCCTCGTGACCTCTAGGCCAATCCGCCGCCTTTATTAAATTTTATAGTATGTCGATCGTTCTTCGTGACCTCTAGGCATAAAAAATTTATAAGGCATAGGAGAGAGAATTCGTATTTATGATCAAGAACGTGCAGTGCGGGAAATAGCTAAATTATGCCGCGCAACTTGCTCGAAATTCGGACGAATGAAGGAATGAAATTTTATTTCTCTTGTCGATCGTCCTTGTGACCTCTAGGCCAAATCCGTCGTTTTATCAAATTTTATAGTATGTCGATCGTTCTTGTGACCCCTAGGCCTAAACAAATTTGTGAAGCGTAGGAAAGTGAGAGATAGTTTTTCTTTTATATTCATTCGGTCCTAGAAAGTGCAATTTAGAGTTCTCAGCTCCGTATAGGGGTAGACTGTATCGTTCGACAATTTTAGAATTAAATCTGCACCGAATTCCAATCCGGGCTCGAATCTCAAAACGAGCAAGAATTGAAGTTCTATGAACAAGGCACCGGGCTCACATAAAAACATTTAGAAAAGGGTGTTGGGATTTAATTGCCCTCATGCCTTTTGGTTAAAAGCCAACTAATATGGTTTTTGTGTGCATCCAGTGAGTTACAGCAAAGCGTGGGAGACGAATTATTCGCGAGTGAGTGAGAGAGAATAATTCTGAATGGACTAGAGTTATCATTCGTGATAACGCCACAAATAAAGAAAACGTATACGGCCGAATAGGGATAAAACGGATCAGTGCTCTGCCTTCTCCGCTTCATCCCTAGTGGTAGATTATAAGCTATGCTAGGAGATAGGTAAGCGAAACAAAACTGTATCGTGCCAGACTTTTTACCATATCCTATTCTATTTTATATTGTTTATTCCATAATTTTAAACCTTGTCAAAATTACACAATCGATTGTTCCTATTAATGGGGTTTAACTTTGGGAGTTTAAGAAAATAATTTCTATTCACATATTACATTGTTTTTCTCTATTTATTTCTCCCATATGATGACAGCTTTTATCCTCGGATGAGGACAGATGATCACGATATCCCGCATAAATAATTTAAAAGATCGACTCAATAAATTTGACTCAATCTTTTTCTTTTCTGTTATTCTCGGACTTGCCTTAAATGATTCTTTATAATTTTCTTCCCGGACTTGTTTTCTAAAGAATCGTACTTATTGGTTCGTAACAGGGTATTGGTCAGAGCAAAGCGGAGAATCCACACATCATGATTTTTTGAAATTCTGGGCACGTTACAAAGTATCAAGTATACATCATGTATCATATGCATCACAGCTGTTGAAAGCAGTGATAGAATTTTCTTTCCTACACTTACAATTCTAAATTATTTTTACTTACAGCTACTATGTTCCTAAATATGATTAAAAATAATTTATTATTATTATATATCGTTTAATTTATAATTTATTCAAAAAAATATGTAAAAAATAACAAAAGATACAAAATTTAAGAAAAAAAGAAAAAAAGAAAAGAGATACAAAATATAAAAAAATAAAACGAAAATGGGATCATTCAACCACTACATCCTCGTCGTTGGTCCTGGGTTTGGCTAAAAGTGGTAACTAAGATTTTTCAATGCAAAAATGAACATCATATTTATTTTTAAATATATTGGAAACAGTGGTGAACTTGAAAAAGCGTCGTAATTAAAAATTCGTCCACGCAAGCTGCGTAGATCATACTTGATTTGTAAAAATCTAAAAATGCGCATAACTCGCGATAAGGAGCAGCTAGGATTTTAAATTCAACTGATTTTTGATGTCAAAACAACATATAAACTTTCTGCGTTAGCAGATTTTGGATCCATTTTAGTCAAACTTTTGATGCCTTCAAGCATACCGTGCTATCCGATAGATATCCGATAAACAAAAGTGAACTTTTGTAAAACTTCAAAAGAGCATCTCTAAACGCGTCTACTCGTTACCTATCCGATACATTTTCGACGAGTTAAAAGGGCCTAGAGGAATAAGCATATGAAATCGGACTCCGCACGTATAAAGCTGAAATTAATTTCATAAGTTCGTATCCATGTGGTATGAAACTCCACCAAGTTTTTACCTCAAAATCCCATTTTTGTAGGAGATAAGGAGGGGAAAGAAAAATAAAAAAAGTGATTTGTCTCAAAAATGGCTTCACTGATTTTAATTAAAAAAATATGTTTTGAAGATCACTCTAGATACTTTAAAAAAAAATGTCAAATTTTTCGAACAAAAAATGAGCATAAAAAAAAGTGTTTGAAAATTTTTTTTCTTGTTGTTTTAGAGTATGACCAATTATTTTGGTGATCACAATTTATTAAAGTATAAATGATAGTTTTTTACAATTTGATTTTCTTGAGATCCTTAAGCCAAGATTTAATTGACGAAAAAGTCTGAATTTTGCCTATACATGTATGTTTATGTAGTTTGTTCAAAAACACCGTAATAGGGACACTTAACGCCAGTAGTGGGGGTAAGCGAATGGTGGGTCAAAAAACGCATATAGTGGTGGGGGCAATCTAATTCACAATATACTGTGCGCTGTGTGTTCTGCGCGTTAACGGAAAATCTAATCTCTAACATAACATCTCTGTTATGTTTGTAAGATTTCGTTTTTTGATAACAGAGGAATGAAACTGCTTAGTTGTCATTAGTTTAACAATTTATTCTCTCTAATTTTTCTTCGACAGCACATGAATATAAAGATACACTCTCCATAGCTGCATGTGCGCAGTATGTTCTGCGCATAGTACATCCTAATCCCCACCGCTATATGCGTTCTTTGGCCTACCCCCTCCACCGGAGTTGAATGTCATTATTAGTTATTACAGTGTTCTTGAGTTTGTTGCGTATGCACAAAAAACAGAAAACGATCGCAACAATCATTGCTCAATTTCTCATTCTGCCGAGTAAGAGACATAAGCAAGGACTGATTTCTATTTGCATTTGGTATTTTGCGTTCTCAGAAAATAGTACAGTATTTCATTTATTTTTTCTGTTCATCATTATTGAATGTTTTGATTTAATTTTATCAATTAAATAATTAATATTATTTGAGTTAATTAATAATTAACTATTATTATCCAAAAAATGTCTTCTGTATTAAAGCATTTGAAGTGTGTTCGCTGCGATATTTCTTTAAAGAAAGTGAGTGGTAGAAAAACAATTCGCTTCTTGTTCAGTTTTTACCATTTTTTTTCTACCACTCACTTTCTTTAATGAAATATCGCAGCCCGCACACACCCACGATTTGCTTACCCCACTACCGGCGTTAAGTGTCCCTATTACAGTGTTCTTGAACAAACTACATAAATATACATGTATAGGCAAAATGCAGACGTCCTGTAAAAAAAGGGCCCCATTCATCCACCGTTAACCTCGGCAGCGGGCGGCGCCATTACGTACATTGATTTTTACATTCTCATCAGAGAAGGTATTAGATTTGTGTAAAATTTGACCCCCCCAGTTTTTGTCAAATGTCCACGTTTTGGGACCCCCTGAACCCGAAAAACAGGTTTTTACGAATGTCTCTCTCTCTCTCTCTCTCTCTCTCTCTCTCTCTCTCTCTCTCTCTGTGTGTGTGTGTGTGTGTGTGTGTGTGTGTGTGTGTGTGTGTGTGTAGATTTTAAGCTTGTGAGCACGATAACTTTCGAAAGAAATGACAGATTGGATTCTCCCTTGGTATACTCTTTTAGTGTCCTAAAATGAAGGTCAAGTTCGTTGGCCAGCCATTTTGGCTAAAGATTCAAAAAGTTGGAGCATTTTGGAAAATCTTGAAACCACTTTTTTTTTAATCTAAAAATTCTAATGACACACGTTCCTATTACTCAAAAAGTCGAACAATTTTTCTTAATGACTTTTTTGGATAAAAAAAAAATTGAAAGACATAACATTTTTAATATCCCAAAAAATGAAAGAAAACATCAATTAGAAGCCAAACAACGCACGATATGAAAAAAAGTCTAAAGATGAAAAATATTTTTTTTTGAACGCCCTATAGGATCCGCATAACAACTTTTTGAATTTCCTTAAAAAATCGAAAATTCAAATTTTGAGTCAAGAAACGGGAGATGCAGAGAAAATGATAAGAAACATTATTATTCGCCTTAGAAAGATCTGCAAGTTCTCCTTTGGCCATTTTTCAATAGGATGAGTAGTTTTCGTTTTAATCGTAAAAAATATTGTTAAACAGAGCCGAGCGCGGAGCGCGAGGTTTAAATCAAATATCGAGCGCGAAGCGCGAGTGCCCTGATGAGAATGTGCTCCTTATCTCGATAGAACCTTAAGTAAATTAGTTCAATTTTGCATTCAAAGCTGTAATTTAATTTAATTTAAATTTAATTTAATTAAATTTTAAAAAATATATAAAAATATAAATTACAAATATAAAAAAATAAATTAAAATTAAAAAATATAAATTATATATACAAAATATATAATTTAATTAAATTAAAAAAAAACATATAGGTTCAAGCGTCCTGTAAAGCGCAAGCTTCACGAAGGGCACATAAGCGCGCGAAGCGCGCAACACGGAGCACGAAGCGCGACGATCGAACTATATTCGACCATCCACGCGCCGTAGGCGCGCTCATTTTTGCGAGCAAAGCGAGCCACGCGCGAAGCTCGCGATGAGAATGTGCCCGTAAAGCGGGCAGATTATTTTAACTACGTTCCACCACAAAAACAAATTATAAAAAATTTGAGTTGTAGTATACAGTGCAAGGATGATTTCCTGAAAAATACAACAGTGGTATCTCTAAAACAACATAAGAAAAAAAATTTTCAAAATATTCAAAAATTTTTTTATGCTTATTTTTTGTTCGAAAAATTTGACATTTTTTTTTAATTACCTAGAGTGATCTTTATAACATACATTTTTTTTCATTAAAATCGGTGGAGCCATTTTCGAGAAAAATAACTTTTTTGATTTTCCTTTCCCCCTCCATATCTCCCACAAAAATTGAATTTTAAGGTTTGTAACGGGCAGTCTTGTCGCCCGTCACATATTCCTATCCCTCAATTGCTATCACTGTCGATATACGTCACCGAGCGGGCGGGGCGAGATTCTCTTATCAGCCGGCTTCCCCTACCATCCGCCGGCTACTCTTCACGTAATTGCAAGTGCTTATAAGCAACGCACAAAGCAATTTTCGGCAGTTCGCTGGGGAGCAGCAAGTCTGCACTCATCGAAACTCATCTGGTCTCTCTGCTAGCGGGCTACCACCATAGCAGAGCGACCGGGACCGTAACCTGGACGTCTTCTTCAGGGAAGATCCACTAGGTGTACGACTGGCAGGCACCCCTACAGCCGTACACTTAGCCAAAGGATTTGTCGGCTCACTCCGGCCTATCCTGGATCAAATCTGGAGATTACTTTCAGCACCTGGGGGACCTGACATCCTTACGACCCCATCCTAGGAGAATTATCTGACCGGCGGGCACCCCCATGGCCAGCTATCAGACGAAGAGGGTACGCCAGCCCAAAACCTGGCCTACCCCTGGTTCATTCCCGTCTTCCCCGTTCAGAAGTACCATCCTAAATAATACTCACTCTACGTTTGACCAGCGGGCACCCCCATGGCCAACCTTAGAGATCGAGGTTGTATTGATTTTAAGAAATCAATCCAACCTGGAGTATCTCCTGTCTAAAGCCTCACCTGGGACGAAAGCATCCGCGAGAAAAAAATTAAAAATAATAAAAGAGATCTCCCTCGTCTTTCTCTTTCTCTCCGCTCCGTACCGTAAACCGTTTATTAGAGAGAGAAGGACTCAGGAGATAGTGCCCGTCTCAACCGCCGGTGACACGCGACTTACGTCGTGACGTCACTAAACATCTCACTCGCTCTCATTGCAGGTACCGACTTAGACACGTACATACATGGTCACTCTCTCGCACACTCACTCGCTTCTCTCTCTCACATGCAACCACACGCACCGTACGCGTACTTCTCAATAGCAACCGTTCTCTCGCTCATACGCACCGTGCGCGTACCTCTCAATAGCAACCGTTCTCTCTCACATAAATATAAAGTCACACACTTCACACATTCACACTAAATATTGTAACCGCGATCACACACACAGCTACATTTAATATGTATTCACTCCACACACACACATTTACACACACACACTACAGACAAAACACACCGTCACACTCACACTTAGCTCATAGTTTAGAATTGTAATCTTATAGGAAGAATATAACATTTTGCTACTTTGTTAATTAAAAGCCCTTGTTGTTATTTATTCTGCCCTTAAAATCGACCCTGGCTCGACTGAAGCGTCCGGTAGGGCAAAAAGGGAGGCTTCACCCCTCTCCATGTAAAATAACACAACGTTACATGGCGCCCGAACAGGGACGCCAGAAAAACTCAACGTTACAGGTTGAAACTTGGTTGAGTTTCATACCACATGGATACAAACTTATGAAATTAATTTTAGCTTTATACGTGCGCGGGCCGAATTCACATGCTTATTCTGCTAAGCCCTTTTAAGCATGAACAGCCTATCCGCTCCTATCCGATGCATATCAGATAAACCAAAGTGGATTTTTGTACAAGTTCGAAAGAGCATCTCAATCTGCGTCTATATCTGTTACCTATCCAATATATTTTCGATGAGTTAAATTTCAAACATTTTGTACTTGTACAACAATTGAGTGGCCGGATGCAATAACGGGACGCACGCTAGAAAACGCGTAAAAGTATTGTCCAAGCGAATTGTGATATCCAAATTTTAAAGTTTAAAAAATTAAATTTTTAAAAATGTAGGCTTGTAGAGAAGAACAAACTACAACTTTTTTTTATTTAAAGTTTTTTCGTCCGATGAATATTTTTAATACTAAAAATAAAAAAGTGAAAAAAAATTTCCCCAAATTGAATTATGTTCAAAAACATAAATCGTGAAATCTCAGTCAAATATTATTGCAACTGTTTAAAATTTGGTATACACACGCAATATGACCTAGCGAAGCCTACAAAATCATAAAAATAACTACAGCTGCCTATTGTTTATTAATAATTAATTGCAAATTGAGACTCGTCGTTAAGCACGCTTTTTCAGTTTAGGTGAAGAAAAGTATCGAGGGAACTTTGGAGTTGAAAGAACTTCCAGTGAGACATTTGTTCCTTACTATTAAAGGAAGATTTTTGGAAATTTTTAGATCAATTCATTAAAAATTGACGGAAATATCCATTATGTAAGAAAATATATTGGATAGGTAACGAATAGACGAGGATAGAGATGCTCTTTTGAACTTTTTACAAAAATTCACTTTGGTTTATCGGATATGTATCGGTAGGAGCGTATAGACTGTTCATTCTTGAAATTTTAATGTATCGGATAGGTAACGAATAGACGCAAGCACTTTTGAACTTGCAAAAAAGTTCATTTTGGTTTATCGAATATGAATCGGATAGAAGCGGGTAGACTGCTCATGCTTGAAATTTTAACTCATTAAAAATATATTGGAAAGGTAACGGATAGACGCGGATAGAGATGCTCTTTTGAACTTGTTGAAAATTTCACTTTGGTTTATCGGATAGAAGCGGAGAGACTGTTCATTCTTGAAATTTTAATGTATCGGATAGGTAAATGACAAATGTGAGTAGAGATTCTCTTTTGAACTTGTACAAAAATTCCCTTTAGTTTATCGAATATGTGATAGA
>CAJFCO010017819.1:9362-25677 GCA_904066015.1 Synergus gifuensis | reverse complement strand
TCTATCACATATTACCGGTAGTTGTATAGGTGGTGGGACACCCTGTATATAAGTTAAGAAATGTGTAAAATTATCCACATGTTTAATAATTTAATAATTAGGTTTAATTAAGAGCTTAGAATTTTTTTTAAATTATTTAATTTTTTAATAATGAGTATTTTCATCAATTGAGGATGGGTTTCGGATAAGATCGGCTAGAAAGCGGACACAAAATACGGATAAATTTCGGTTAGGAGAGGGTAGAATTCACTGATATACGATTCTCATCCGTCTTCTATCCGCTATTTCAAGCAGGGAAGATAGAGTTCGCATAGAAGGTGGGTACGAAACGACACACTTTCGGATACACTTTGGATACAATCGGATAGGAAAACAAATCCAATATTACTTCAAATTGAGGATAGGTTTTGGATAAGATCGACTGTAAAGCGGACACAAAAGACTCATACATTTAAGATAGGACGGGATAGAATTCACTCTTTCCGATTCTTATCCGTTTTCTATCCGGTATTTTAAGCAGGCAAGTCACTGATGCAGCCATATTTGTCATCATGTGCGATGCATATCGCTCGCACATCATAGGTGGTCACGTGGGAGGTAGTAAAATGCATCAATTTCCACTTATTTTTAAAAATCTCATACTTCTTCATTGCGTGAAAATGAATTTTATTATTTTAAAGAATTGCTCGCACTTTACTCCCATTTCACCGATACGCGTGCGATTCTCACGACGTGTGAGCAATATGAGTTACATGATGACGTATCCTTCTGCATCGGTGAGATCATGCGTGCGTCGCGCGATTATTACCTGGGTAGGCCTAAGTAAAAACAGAAAAACAAAGCATACAAAATTACGCGCAAACCCCGATTTCACAGCTTTTTCGGGCATGGTCTGAGATTGCCGTGAAACAATTCCTAGAATCTACATGACATCAACAGTTAGGGCCGCATAAACAAGTGTTCCAAATTGGGCCTCCACGCGTTACGGTACTGTCGAACTCGTGACGTCCTCTATCCCTGCCATTTGCACTCCTTATTATACATTGCGGTTCTAGAAAATCGGCACAGCGGGATTGGTAGAATCGGGGTTTACGAGTACTTAACCTACTTGGACATCATTATTATAAACTATTTGATTTAGTTTATAGTTTATTTAATAATGATTAAATACTGACGCCATATAGGATATGACTAACGAATAAATATTGGTCTCAAATTTGAATTAATCTCTATTTATCGACAATTTCCAGAAATACATAAGAAGAAGTAAATGAATTTCAAAAACAAATAAGGACCACTCTTATGACGACACGTGCATGCATAAGTTTTCAACTACTTTTAACAAGCTACTTAATACACAATAATTGATATTGTAAAATTAATCTTCTATATGCTTGAATTTACAGGTTCCCAAATCATTGGTGATTGCTGAAAGGTACACAACAGCTTGAACAGGAAGAGTTCCAACGTCTACGTTCGACTACACTTACAATATCTAAATGTGACACAAAGTTTAACACTTTGGACGTAAGAATATCTTGAAGAGACGCAGTATTCAATATACATCATTCAATATAAAAGTGACTCCTAGATTGATTCGAAGGACTCTAAGCAACTAATTTTAGAATTATACACCTGGGTATATAAGAATTGATTTGATCCTTTCAAGTCAAACATTTATTGATTTATGTTTTTCATACAATTGTGTACCTTTTATAGATACTGAAAAACAAATACGACAACTTATAAGAAAACAAATTTTAAAGAATATTATATTACCTTTTTTTTAAACACTTTTCCGTATGTAAGAAAATTGTATTAAATCCTTTAAAACGATATTTGAGACAATTTTCTTATCTTGAAATTATGTATTGCGCGCATCGTAGTGTTACTTTTAATGAAACGAATTCAATCTATAAAATCCTATGAAGAAGTTTTCATAACTTTTCGTTTTTATACCTTTGATTTTGACACAGGAGAACAATTTTTCATTCGTCATTTTCATTAAAAATTTTGTTACGTAACCATATTTTTTTAAAATACATATTCTACATTCACTTACTGTGCGAAGATTGTGGCAGTGGACTGTGATATGTAACCATCTTTTTTTTGTATTGGTATATTCGCGTTTTCACGACTGATATTTTAAAAGTAGCGTTCATATTTTGGATAATTATTTTAAAAAGATTTATAAATTTATTCAAAATGAGAATATTATTATAATTTAAGTACATAAAACAGGTGAACCAGGCAGATTGAGAACAAGTAGAATCAGATATTAGACTGATTTAATATGTATTGTCAATATTACCCTCAAGAATAATATAAAAATTTGTTAGTCAGTACAATAAACAAAACCATTTTACAATCGGTGACAATTTAACAAAGGAAAATATAAAATTCATATTTTGAAAAAGAAATATCAATCGAAAATTGTTAATGAAAGTTCATAACCAAGAAACTAAATATAATCAAGAAATTGACAATATTATTCAAAGATAGTGATAAATCAAATTTAAACAATTCACAGGTGGATAAATATACGTATAGCAGTGGACGATGAATTGAGATACATGTGGCGAATAAATAAATAAATGCCTGTGATACAACTTTTTTAATTTACATAAAATTAAATTTAATGTTTCTGTAAATAGCGTTCATAGCATCCTAATAAAAGAAATTTTAATTGAACAAAATAGGTAGGGGAGAGTGATAACATACCGACCGCGCAAATGGTAAAGGCTATTAAGGTGCCAAAAATCAATTTTTTGGTGATTTAAAAGTTATACTCTATAGAGGGATCACTTTTCTATAATGTTTTATATCGGTTGGCGAAGTTTTCAGGTGTCATTAAGTGTGAGATACCGAGGTAAAAGTGAAAGTATGTTTTCCACGTGCTCAAAAGTGGTGGTCCGTAACTGACTTCCCCATTGTCCAAAATAGGCCCCCTATTTTTTTGCAGCGAATCGCGAGAAAAAGTAAAATTTTGAATTCTCATTATAATCTGTTAGTAAAACCCTACGATACGCCCTTCATAACCCCTCTCGATTACGTAACCCCACGAAGTTACGCCCTTTTTGACCCGTTTTTTTTAACGTGTAATCCAGCCTTGACTGGCTGGATCCCTACACAATCTTGCCTTGACTGGCTGGATCACTACACGATCTTGCCTTAACTGGCTTAATCTCTACACAATATTGCCTTCACTGGCTGAATCCCTACACGATCTTGCCTTGACTGGTCGGATCTGTACCCGATGTTGACTTGACAGACTGGATCTCTACACGATCTTGCGTTGACTGGTTGGATTTCTACACGATCTTTCCTTGACTGGCTGGATCTCTACACGTTCTTGCCTTGACTGACTGGATCTCTGCACAATATTGTCTTGAATGGCTGGATCACTACACGATCTTGCCTTAACTGGCTGGATCTCTGCACGATCTTGCCTTGTCTGGCTTAATCTCTAAACGATGTTGCCTTGACTGACTGGATCTCCACACGATATTGCCCTGACTCGCTGGATCTCTACATGATCTTGCCTTGAGTGACTGGATCCTTACACGATGTTGCCTTGACTGGCTGGATCCCTATACGATGTTGCCTTAACTTGCTGGATCTCTACATTATGTTGCCTTGACTGGCTGTATCCCTACATGATCTTGCCTTAACTGGCTGGATCTCTACACGTTCTAGCCGTAACAAATACAAACTGACCCCCAAAATGATGCCTCATTTGAATGTATAATTTCTCGCTCTTTCTGAATCCGGAATCAAAAGAAGGGGTTCTTACTTTAAAAAAACAAGTTGACCTTGAAATGACCTTGAAAATCAAGTTCATGGTAAAATTGAGTATCACCATTGAATTCCTCGTTGAAATTTACTTCAGGAATGAACTTGACCTTCCGGAACACTTTTTTGATTTTAAATGACCTTTAATTAGCTTCAAGGTTAAAATTTACCGATGACTTGGGTACATACCTGAACTGTTACGTATCAACCCTCTGAAAAATATTACCTTTTTATTTCTTTAAAATTTCACTTGCGAGATTAGATCGATAAATTTCGCAAGTGAAGACCTCAAAATATAAATTAAATACATTAAGAATATTTTATTGAGGTCACTGGTAGCAGTAATCCGAGCTGTCAACGCGACACCTCGGTGATGAAACATTAAGCAAGCCTCGAAGTATGAACTGGATTTACGAAATAATTAGTCAGATAGGATTTATTCTTTAAACTTTATAATTTGGTATAATAGTTTGGAATGAATGAACGGAATGAATGAAAAGAATTATATCTCAATGCTCGCCATGTTCATGTTTGCATTGTATTATGAATCATAATATACTTGGCTTCGACTGCTAGAGACGGACGCCTATACCGAATAGCTAACATAGATGCATGATGGCTGCACGGAGGCGCGTTATCGGACACTCCACCTCGCACCTCTCTTACCCGACCATCCCATGTCATATTCGTCCTTCCGCATTCTCTTCCTCGGGGCTCTGACCTACTCTATAATCAGCTGATTAATACTCAGTTATTAAAATAATATCTTATAAGTTAATTACATTCTATTTAATAAATACTCAATTGAAATTGAGTTGAAAAAGAGAATTAAAATTCTCTCGAAACATCAGTTACAAATTTCTCTCTGCATTGCATCAATCAAAAGTCGACAAATTCCTGTCTTTGTGCAAGACGAGCAGAAATATTCAAACGTTCGGAAGTTTTCAAAATCAAATGATTCAGGCACTTGCCCTGTATTAAAAAAAATTCGCATTTCTGCAAATATCACAGTTTCAACACAAGAGTAATCAGTCAGAAATTCTTAACCTGATTCCTTTTCGAAACACAAAATCCTGACACCTCAAAAATTTCTCCAACAAATCCACCGATGGCACACTTACGACGGGCATCATAAAAACAAAGCAATTCAGTTGCTCTAGGCAGTCTGACGGAACATCTATACAAGTTAAGAAGCATCCCCTTTTTATAATTTAAATCGGTAAATCGGCGCCCGTCTCGCTAACATCGTTAATTCGTTCTTGCACAGTCCTGTCGGGTGGCTACATCTTGTGTAACAAAAGGTCCGTAAAATCCTCAAAATTCAACTCGATAAGAGAACAAAGTTCCCCAAGCTCCTAGATTGACTAGTTTAATCATTAGCAGGGAAACTTTGGCTGATCTTAGGGACAATTTTCTAGCATCAGCAACATAATCCTTTGTTTTTTCCTTAAATAATATAAACTCGGTTCTCTTGTCGATCGTGCTTGTGACCTCTAGACCAAATCCACCGACTTTGCTAGATTTTACAGTATATCGATTGTCCTTGTGACCTCCAGGCATAAACAAATTTGTAAAGCGTAGGAGAGAGAATTTGTGTTTATAATTCGGACACTAATCAAGAACGTGCAGTGCGGGAAATAGCTAAATTACGCCGCGCAACTTGCTCGAAATTCGGACGTATGAAGGATTGAAATTTTATTTCTCTTGTCGATCGTCCTTGACACCTCTAAGCATAAACAAATTTGTGAAGCGTAGGAAAGTGAGAAGTAGAGTTCTTAATATTCATTCGGTCCTGAAAAGTGTGATTTAGAATTCTCAACTCCATAGAGGGGTATACTGTGACGTTCTATAATCTTATTTTATTTAAAATTAAATCTGCACAGAATTCCAATTCGGGCTCGAATCTCAAAATGAGCAAGAACTGAAATTCTTTGAATAAGGCACCGGGCTCACATAAAAACATTTAGAAAAGGGTGTTGGGATTTAATTGCCCTCATGCCTTTTGGTTAAAAGCCAACTAATATGATTTTTATGTGAATCTAGTGAATTACAGCGAAGCGTGGGAGACGAATTATTCGCGAGTGAGAAAGAATAATTCTACATTGACTAGAGTTATAATTCGGATAAAACGGATCAGTGCTCTGCCTTCTCCGCTTCATCCCTAAAGGTAGATATGCTAATGGTAGATTCGCTTACCTATCTCCTAGCTACGCTAGGAGTAAGCGAAACAAAACTGTATCGTTGCAAACTCTTCTACCAATTCTAATTTATACTACATTAACCTTGAATTTAAACTTTGTCAAAACTACACAATCGATTGTTTCTATTTATGGGGTTTAACTTTGGGGGTTTGAGAATATAATTTCTGTTTATAAATTACACTCGTTTTTCTCTATTTATTTCTCCCATATGATGACAGCTTTTATCCTCGGATGAGGACAGGTGATCACGAAATCCCGCATAAATAATTTAAAAAGATCGATTCTTTATATTTGACTCAATATTTTTTCTTTTCTGTTATTCTTCGACTTGCCTAAAATGATTCTTTATAAATTTCTTCCCGGACTTGTTTTCTAAAGAATTGTATTATTGGTTCGTAACAGAAAGATGGTGGCAGCGGAGGGATTTTGAACCCCGCAAATACTGCCATCAGCTACGTTACTTTGTGGCAAACTTAAAAAGAAATTTTACTTGTATTAATTGAAAACATAAGTCATTTACTTGTGGCAAATTTAAAAATACGTTACTTGTGGCAAATTCAAAATTTAATTCAAAACTAAAACTTTTAAATATGTGAAATATTGATCCTGACATATTGAAGAATAATTATTTGTGCCGTACGGCAAAATAATTAACGAAATCGTTTTCTATAAAAAATTGGTTTTTGATCGAGAATTATTTTGTGCCGTTCGGCAAATTTAATTGCTCGAAACATTTGTTTGTGCCGTTCGGCAAAATAAATGTTGAATTGACTTTTTGTGCCGTTCGGCAAATTAGTTCGTTCCAAAAAACTGATTTTTTGATTATTGCCTATTAGTTTTATATGGGACATTCTTTTACATATCGTATAGATTTAGACGAAACTTGACCGACCCATTTTTGATTGAGCTAATACTTTTTTTCCGGGTTCATTATCGAAAAAGAGAAGATACGTATTCGAGGATTTTTTTTATTTCGCAACTTTTTGGGAAATAAGAGGGGTTGAATAATTGACAATTTGAGTAAAGACCATTTTCTTAAAAAGGCATAACTCCTGTTATATTTAAGCTAGACACCTTATTTCTTCTTCATTTGAAAGGTAAAAGAAGGAGCTTTAATAAAAAAATTATTACAAAAATATTATTAACAAATTTAAATTGTTATAAACAATTAAAATTTTTAAATCGATTTTTAACTAGTTTAGCCCACTCGAATTACGTTCTTACTATTTTTATTGTATTCTACGTCCAATTCCCGATCGAAAACGATTTTTTTCAAAATGGTCATAGTACTATTATTATTGGAAAAAATTTAATGTATCTAGCGCTGTCGAACGCGGTACCTCACACCGGCACGCGGTTCACTTTGCACGGCCGATTTTCTTCTCTTATATCGTTTTTCTCTTAAAATATAAATGATTATTATATATTTTTAAATAAATAATCTTATTTCTTAGATAAGATAACTTTATTAAAAATTCAAGAAATAAATAAATAATAAGAAGTAAAAGAAAAACATCAGTATTGAAAATGTAGATTACTTTAATAGGGTCTTCATATAAGATTTATGATAAAAGAAAATCGTTCTTCCCACAGTTTAAGTAAAGGAAATGGAAATGGTCAAAATATTAAGTATAAACAGTGGATTACAACCGAAAGAACTACACTACAAACCCTAATATCTACTGTCGATGAATTCTTGCAAACTTTAAGTAACGGTTTAAATAAATTATTACTACATTCATTTTTAGGAAATAAACAAAGAGAATTTTTAAATGAAAAGAAAAGTAAAATAATGAAAAATGAATGTATTGTCATTTGTGATTTTTCTGAAAATTATGCATTCATAATTCAAAATTCCGTTCAAGGTATTCACTGGAATAATGATCAAGTAACAATACATCCATTTTCAATATATTACAAAGATAATGGCAATGAATTGAAACTCAAAAGTTTTGTGTCTATGTCCGAATGTTTACGCCACGACACTATTGCTGTTCATCTCTTCCAAAGACAGTTAGTAGACTACATAAAATCAGAGTTACAAGGGATTAACAAAATAATATATTTTTCCGACGGTGCCAGTGGGCAATATAAGAACAAAAAAAATTTTATTAATCTTACTCATCACGAACAAGATTTTAAAATAGCAGCTGAGTGGCACTTTTTTCCTACTTCGCATGGAAAAGCACCATGTGATGGAATTGGTGGCACTCTAAAAAGACTTGCTGCTAGAGCTAGTCTGCAAAGAATAAATAATCCTATTCGTACACTTAGAGAATTATTTACCTGGGCGACAGAAGCTCTACCAAACATAACATGTCGTTATTCAACAAATGCTGAGTACGAAGAAGAAGAAAAGCTGTTGTCAGCACGCTTTCAAAAAGCTATAACAATAAAGGGGACTTTAAAATATCATTGTATGATTCCAGTTTCTATTCAAGAATTGGAAGCAAAGCAATTTTCCATGTATGAAAAGAAAAATATTGTAAAAATTTGTAAATAAGAAATGTTAAAATTTGAAGAATGTAAATACTGTATAACTAATCCAACCTACCGAAATCTTAATGAAGTAATAATTACATTTTCAATACTGATGTTTTTCTTCTACTTCTTATTATTTATTTATTTCTTGAATTTTTAATAAAGTTATCTTGTCTAAGAAATAAGATTATTTATTTAAAAATATATAATAATCATTTATATTTTAGGAGAAAAACGATATAAGAGAAGAAAATCGGCCGTGCAAATTGAGCCGCGTGCCGGTGTGAGGTACCGCGTTCGACAGCGCTAGATACATTAAATATTTTCCAATAGTAATAGTACTTTGACCATTTTGAATGAAATCTTTTTCGATCGGGAATTTGACGTAGAATAGAATAAAAATACTAAGAACGTAATTCGAGTGGGCTAAACTAGTTAAAAATCGATTTAAAAATTTTAATTGTTTATAACAATTTAAATTTGTTAATAATATTTTTGTAATAATTTTTTTATTAAAGCTCCTTCTTTTACCTTTCAAATGAAAAAAATAAGGTCTCTAGCTTAAATATAACAGGAGTTATGCCTTTTTAAGCAAATGGTCTTTACTCAAATTGTCAATTTTTCATCCCCCCCTATTTCCCAAAAAATTGCGAAATAAAAAAATCCTCGAATACGTATCTTCTCTTTTTCGATAATGAACCCGTAAAAAAAATTTTAGCTCAATCAAAAATGGGTCGGTCAATTCTCTATACGATTTGTAAAAGAATACGCCATATATATATTTGTGCCGTTCGGCAAAATATATATACCTACATGAATTAAGATACAAATTTTAATTCAACAAATTGTTTCAAAATGTCAGAATCTTGTTTAAAAACTAGTTTTGCGTGTAAAGTTTATCTCTGAACATCTTTTTTTTCTCGAAGCAAAGAATTAAATCCAATTCGATATCCAAATTTAATCCTAATCATTATTCCTCCATAACAAGAATGAAATCTTGAGAAGTTGAATCTGAGGTAACTCGGATTACAAGTTCATACGACTCTTTCGCGCTAGTTCACACAAGACACTCAACGACGTGAATTTTCAGCTGCGTTTGAGTATTTCACACTCGTTATAAACTGAAAGAAAGCGGAAGTTATTGTCTATTATAATATTTAATAAATTCTTTGCAGCTTAATTTGCGCTAGTTTACACAACGCTCCAAGCGACGTAAATTTTCAGCAGCACCTGGAGCTCTTTCACTGACTCAATCCTAATAATTCCTTAAAATAAGAAGAAATTGAGTATACCCGATATTTAATCAAAATTAAATATCAGATATTAATACAAGCTTTCTCGCGCTAGTTCACACAACGCTCTAAGCGACGTGGATTTTCAGCTGCGTTTAAGCACAGGAATTCTTATTTCTAAGAATTAAATAAACTTGTAACGGTATGGTATACCGGCCCAGAAACACGCCTGAGCATAGGCAACACACCGAGCGATGCTTACCAGCGTCTACTCATCAAACAATACGCCTAAAAATAGGCAAAAGTGTCAGGTACGAGCATAAAATTCAATTTTCAGTTGCACACCTGACAGAAATTAAACCAAATAGCAGGCAATATAAGGATTAAACAGGTAGTGAACCCTGTATTTGCACACCTGACAGCAATTAAACCAAATAGCGAGCAGTATAAGGATTAAACAGGTAGTGAACCCTGTATTTGCACACCAGACAGCAATTAAACCAAATAGCGGGCAATATAAGGATTAAACAGGTATTGAACCCTGTATTTGCACACCTGAAAGCAATCAAATCGAATTGCTAGTAATATAACGCTATTTGTAAGAGGCTTAGGAATAGACAAACACAAAGCGACACTCACAGGTGTTCAGAATTCAAGTTGCGCACCTGACAGCAATAATGCCAAATTCTAAGTACCATCAAAATTGAGGATTACATAGGGCACGACAAGACGGGGCAAAAGGGGGTTTTCCCAGCTGCTACCACCTTTCCAAATTATATAAGGCGACTTTCGGCCCACAGCAACTCATTCTGCTCAGGATCACCAAGCCTGCGACATAGTACTTTGGACTAACCAGCAGCTCTGCAGCCCAGCATCATCACCACCATTCTTCAACACCAGGTGCAGTAGAAAGGGGTAACTCTGTACGCTGCTCCAGGCTGGAGTTCCCCTCTTTCCTATACTTTATCCTTTTTTCTGCAAAAGTAGTGGGTCAGTGCACGCTGCTCCAGGCTGCTGACTCCTCTCTTTTGTTTCGCTCTGGTTTTTTACTTGCTACATTTTTGTCTAAATGGGTTTTCGTGCATTGTTTTAATTTCGTTGCTAGGACTCTGTGTACGCTGCTCCAGGCTGCGGGGACCTAGCACGAGCCTCCTTCAGGCTAGTCACACTTTGTGACTATTTTTAAATTTGGCATTGCTAATTTTCGCTCTTAAGCGCGATGTTTTAATTCTAATATTCCTCCGCACATTTACATTACATTCGAAATTCCGCTTGTTAGATCTCTCACGGGAAGGGAAACGCGTAGAGGGCACTGTCCAATTTTATTAGGTCTTTATTTTCTCTGATTTAATATCTTTCAAATCGTTCATTTAATTCTAACTATTTCATTTTAACATTCATCGCCGCTCACTCGGTTTGCGATGAACATTTATTAGCTTTATATCGAGTCTTTTCAAGAATTGTTAGTTTATATCGAGTCATTCCGCGGCCTCCTTGCCTACCTCGACAACTCACAACACTTGATAACTAATTAATAATCTGGTAAGCCGCCTATGAGAGGGCGTAAGGCTTGACCATTGCTTCTTATCTATTGAATTGAATTTATTTTCAACATTAAAAGTTTATGAGTTTATGACTAACTTCTAAACTACACTAAATATATTTTATTTCCAATTGTAATTCTCAAACACTATATTTATTTTCACATACCACTATTTCTCATAACATTAACATTATTTCTCATAACAAACTCATCTCTGTAAATTCCCCAGAAAATTTCTAAAAGAGGGAAACAGAGTCAAAAGAAAATATTCTTTTAGATTCTGATGTAGAATTGATCAATTGAGATGTTATTTCTGATGGATTTGCCAAAAGTATCTGATGTCAAAAACAATATTTGAATTATTTGTAGGTTGAGAAACTTTTAAAATTCTGATATGAAAATATCGATAATTTGAGAATTAAAATATACAAATTAAGAAATAATATTATCATATTACTTTCATTTCCATGTTTTAAAAATTAACTACCAGATCACCTGTTCAACCAGGGTAAACGCTGAATTTAGGGAGAAAAAGGAATATTGAATTCTTTTCCTTTGCTCTGATCCCCAACATAAAAACAAATAACAGTGACCTAGTCACCTAGTAGCCAAGATACTCCCTGAATAGCAAGATCAGATCAGTTTGCATTCGTAACAATGCAAACTCAGCCGTGTGTACGTTGACCGAGTGGCATCAAAAAATCTGCTGATGGGAAGTCTCGGTCCCAGCTTGTAGTGAAATAAAAATGTTATTACAACCAATTACAGTAATAATATGAGTTCCATGCCGTCTTTTGTAGGGGAAAATTTTCACCCCCAATTCCCCCACCTACCTAAGGAAGTTACTATACATTCCTCGGTCTTAACGAATGAACACATTAATTTAAATATCGAAGTAGATAGTCCATGTAATTTCGTCAACGAAAATTCGGTGAGAGAAGTCAACGCTATAGATCGATCGGTTATCGATATCTTCGGTGAAGGGACGATAGTGAGCATTGGAGAAATAAAATTACCATATCAAGGCCACCTACTCGTATTCAAGGTCGCTTCATCCCTGACTCCATTATCTTTAGACGGTTTATTGGGAATACCCGGATTGATTCAATTGGGACTTATTTAAAGTTTTCAATTTTAGAAGTAATATCCGGTGTGGTTCCCAAAAATCCCGTTTTGTAATATCAAAATGGAGAATAGAAGTAACTCTCTCGCCGGAAAAGAGGAAGGTCCCCGAAGTAATGAAGAAATGGAGCGCTACGAACAAAGGTCAACTTATCTCAATTACAACAGTATTGCCGAAGGTTTAAATGGCTCACAACCTAACATTGCAGCCTTGAATGCTGCATCACAAATAGACGCCAGCGTACTTATGAATTGGTTCATGCAAAATATGAAGCTACAAAGTAGTACTTACACGATCCCTGATTTTGATGGAAAATCACCATCCTTGAAGGACTTTTTTCAGGATGTAAAAAATGGGGCAGTATTTGTAACACCAGCATTCGAATCTATGTTCGTTAAGGCCATCCTAGCCAAACTAAAAGGAGGGGCCAGGGATAGTGTAAGAGATAAAACTTTCGCCACTATAAATGAACTTGGTGACCATCTAGTAAAACGGTGTGCACCTTCGAGAAAATGCGAATGGTACTTTAATGACATAATGAATTTAAAAATGACTCAGAAGGAAACCGTAAGTGACTATTATGATCGCTTACAGGGATTGTTGAGCGGAGCTTGGCACTCCCTCGAAGACGATTATACCATAAGATATGGCCAAGTAAAAGAATCGGACATAATGCTAAACCGGTTCGAAAATGTGCTTTACCTGCGTTCATTAAAGGACTTCCGAGCCACATGTCCATTTTTGTGGATTCAAGAAATCCCAAAGATCTTGTAGAGGCACTAGATCATGCCTTACACATAGAAGAAAGATCGACTCAGGAAGAAAGGACAAGAGCTATGATGTCATCTTTCTATGTGTCTAGAAGGGACGAAGAACGTCCCCCAAGTCCATACTCACAACAAATGGGTATAAGGAGGAGTAATGAAAGAAGGATAACCCCAAAAATGGTGGCCTTCGACACAATGAATCAGCAAGAAAACATGCACGCAATGTCCGGGTACCACCATCCTCATTATCCTCAATCCTCTTGTAATGGTCCCTCACACTATTCGGGAAATCTACCACAGTGCCCATCACACTCTTACCCTATTCATTGCCCATGCCACAATCCCTCTCATTCTCCCAATCAGAGTTGGAGAAATCAGGGAAAAACATATTCAAGATCCAATTCGCCAGGACCTAACCGGAATTTAAACTCATCCCAGACTTCAGGTGTGGAGGCAACCTCGAGCCGACAGTATCAACAACAGCGTCGGAATTCAAATCAATTCCCGGAGAACTCCATAGGGTCTTTTACGCAGGAAGAGAGTCAACAGACTCCCCCGTCGTCAAAATAAGCTCTCCACAGTTTAAAGAAAAAAGTGCGAGTTTTCTTGTAGATCCAAGATCGGATTTAAACTTAATTAAAACCATTGCACTTAAATCAGATAACATTTTCAACCCTGAAAATACAGTATTGCTCGCAGGAATAACAAGCCACCCTGTGAGAACGATAGGCACTTTAAATATCGAAATTCTAGAAAAACCAGTCGAATTTTATTTAGTAAGAGACTCCTTTCTATTATCTAGCGAAGGAATTTTAGGAAGGCCCTATCTTCGGCAGAAGCAAGCTGCAATTTCCTTTAGACATAATACTCTAGTCACGGTATCAAAACCCGTGACTCCATTAGGGTTCATTGACGAAGAATCCCTGGAAGTGGGAAGGGACGTACAGAAAGACATTAAACCTTTTCGCAGAGTATTAAAAATACAAGCTAGATCTAGGCAAGCAGTACCCATTGATGTGACCACCCCTGAAATAACGGAAGGATACCTGCCAAAAATCAAAACCCCGAAAGGAATATACATGGGTGAAGCTGCAGTAACAACAAGGGAAGGAGTATGCCATGTCATGGCTATTAACACCACAGAGGAAGACATGGAATTAGAATGTCCTCCCCAAGAGATTTTTCCTTACGAAACCTATGAAAGAATGAAATCTGACCTTGATTCTGAGGATTCTCCACAAGAAGACGATGAAGAGGCTCAAGAATTAAATTTGGACCGAGTGGAAAAAGTAAAAAAGGCTTTGCATGTTTCTCATTTAGCAGATGAAGAGAAAGATTATGTTTATAAATGGGCAGAAGAGTTTTCTGATATTTTTCATTTAAATGGAGAACAGCTGTCCTGTACGAATCTAATTCAGCATCGAATTCCAACTATCGATGATAAAGTAATATCAAAGAAACCCTATTGGCACGCTGAAGCAACAGCCAAGGAAGCAGATGCCCAAATTAAAAAACAGTTACATGCTGGAATAATTCAAGAATCAAATTCTCCTTATAATTCACCCATTCTGATTATCCCGAAAAAGATGGACGCATCTGGAATTAGGATATATCGAGTGGTAGTGGATTATAAATTGCTAAATTGCGAACGACCCAGTATTTTTCTAAGTGTTTGACTTTGTCAATGGATTCCATCAAGTGGACACTCATCCCTACGACCGAGCTAAAACTGCATTTTCAACTGCTCGAGGTCATTTCGAATATTTAAGAATGCCCATGGGAATTAAGAACGCCCCTGCAACTTTCCAGCGGATGATGGACAATGTACTAACAGGGATGTACGGGACAGAAGCTTTTATCTACCTGGATGACATAATCATACACTCGGAAACCCTCGACGATCATGATGCCAAGTTCAAAAGGTTATTCGGCCGATTACGGGATGCCAACCTTAAACTTCAGCCGGACAAATGTGATTTTCTCCGCACCGAGGTGGCATATTTAGGCCACATGGTTGACCTCCAGCCTTCAGTTTTCAGGGCCGGTTTCTGGAACCCGAGGCGCCTCAGGACCGTCGCCGAATCCTCGGGTTCCCCCGGGATCAGGACGGTTGCCCTGACGTACCTCTGCAGTACCTCCAGCCCACGAATACTGGTTTCCAGGCCCTCTGCGAGCCTGAAGCTGGAGGCCCTTGCCTCGAACCACTCCCTCGTCGAGGTGTCAGCCACCCGCACCACGATGGCCCCCGCCCAGAGGAAGGTCCCGTCCAGCCTGGGCGCCTGCCCCTCTCGGGGCATGGCGTCAATCGCTTTCGCGATTTCCACCCTCAGCCTGTCCAACTCCCTCGAAGTTAGACAGGCCTCCGAGTAGCCCGCCGCGACGATCACCCTCGTCAACGCACTATCGGCCATCTGCGCATAAGAGAGGCCCGGGGCTTCAGGAGCCCTGTGCCTCTTAGCTGCCCTGTCCGAAGGAGTGTCCTGAGACCCCTTCCTCCTTTTACCCGAAACCAAAGTCTCCTTTGGAGTGCCTTGGTTCTCTTCTGCTGTTTGGGCAAAAAGAATCCGCTGCTTTTGCACCGCCTCTTTTCTATACCACACGGCCCCCTCTTCTTAAAGGAAAGATCCGTGAGACGCTGTCCTATAGGGTTTAAGTGATGTATCCCTATATATATATTTATATATTTATATATATTTATATTTAAGTCCTATTCTAGGTTAGGATCAGAAATAAGCTTCACCACAATTTAGTCACAGAATAATTTATTATAATAGACATGCGCATTGCACGCGCAGTCGCCAACACGTCTTACTCCCGCTACGGTCCGTCACCAATTGTGTAGAGCAATATGGCGTCAAGAGATACAAAGAAGTGGAGATGAGAGAACATCCAACCGCGGACCAAAGTATATAATATCGTAGATAGGAAAACTTAATGTAATTCGTAGACACGAAGTATCACGATGATAGAGAGGAAACTCTCTATTGTAAACGGTCATTAGTGATTCCGTACAGTACTCCCCCCCAAGTTTGAACGAGATTTGAAACGGAGTGGAGAGCTTCGTTAAAACTGATAAATTAAAATTAAGAATGTACAGTATCACAGTCAGATAGAAAAAAAATTTTGTGTACATTGTCGCAAGGACATAAATCGATTAAATTAACAAAACTACTAGA
>CAJFCO010017818.1:57088-71360 GCA_904066015.1 Synergus gifuensis | reverse complement strand
GTTTATTAAAATTTCGCAAACTTTTTCCATTTTTTGAATCAGTTATTTTTTCCGTGTACTCTTGTCAATCTGAATTAGTAAGAATTTAATAATTAAAATAAAAATTAAAAAACTGCTAATTCATCAATTTTGTAAGACTTTTTAAATTCTCATTGCCTCCTCTGGCTAAAAAAGATTTCCCTAATTTTTTGAGAATATTAAAAAAGTTTCTAGATGTTGATCTCGATATTTAAAGTATTCCAAACCGTTAAAAATTCGGAACTAATTGTCTGAACTGCCTAGAGATTAAAAATAAACTTTTCAAAATAAATCTCTACGTTTATATTGTCTTAGTAACCTTCAGAAATTTTTCTTAAACTCTCCGAAAGTTAAGGAAATCTTTTTTCGTCAAATATGACAAAATGAGGAGGTACAAGTTAAAAAGTATTAATTTCCTCTTCTCATAAATCCTGCATCTCGAAAATGAGATAAAAAATTAAAATTCCATTTGAACCCTGATCCGCTTAAGGAAGCAAATAAGCAAACTTGGGAATGAAAGATGGGTTTATGGAAGATGAAAAGATGAGGGAAAAACGCGATGTTGCAATTAATCACTTAGTGGTTTTATTTAATTATGTCTCGAAGACAAGGGGGTGAGGAACGGTGGGAGGATCTGTGGGCGAAGTACTCCGTATATTACACCCAGGTTGAAGCATAAGTCGAGTCCATAGCTTAGTAGAGGTCCGCTAATGTGAGAAATCGTTCCAGAGAGGGTGGGTGGCTGTTCCGAGTTCATCAATCATCGTCGATAAAACCCTTCAAAAAAGTCGATTCCCCTTTTTACCGAAAGCGACCTGCGCTCGAGAGAACGAACCAAAACTTGGGAGTCCCGACGTTTTCGCGAAGGTAGCGACATATCGAACCTCCCCCGGTCATTCACGCGAGGATCATTAAGGCCGCATTCAATGTCCGCGCCAAGAGTCGTCCTCACCATCCTCAGTGTCCACCAACGAGCTGCCTTACACTCGAGGCAAACTTTTCCAAGTCCTCCAACTGACAACTATCTGCGGGTTCACGTTTTCCTGAGGATAAAGGTCAAAGCTGAACTTTTCATCCGCCTTTTCCTTCATTGAGTTTCGCAAAAATACTACTTTTAACTTCTTTCCTAAACTTGATTCGGAAAAGCCAAACCGAGGATCACTGGTGAAATCGTTTCATAAGTTTGAAATTGAAGAAAAAAAAAGAGAGAGGATTTTAAGAACAAAAGAAAAGATAAAGAGAGAAAAGAACCTGCTTTAGTATTCTTCGCACCCATCGATTTGCGATGTGAGTGTAGTCGAGGCAATCACGAAGTCCCTTTCTGTTAGTTACTGAAAGGCATTTCTGCCCTCGTTTCGTTTTGGTGAATACTAGCCTTACTCCCAACAATTAGCAACTGAACTGTTGGGGCAAAAGCGATTTCAACCTGCTGGAAAATTCAAAGCAGAATCCTCGGGAACCTAAAAGAGCTGAACTCGCATTCATTCCTTGACAGTTTCTGCTTTAGTAGATTTCAAGCGATCGGATCCTCTTTAGAACTAAACCAAAAAAAAAAAATATATATATATTTATATAAAGATTATTTTCATTAGGAAATTATGTTTTGTTTTATTTCTTTAAGTGATTTAAATCGTAAGTTTAAGGAATTGAGTAAAGGAGGTTGGATTAAATAGAATATCCTTGTATTTTCAGAGCCTGTGTAAAACTATACTCTGCGATCGTAGATCGAGTGATGGGTGATCAGGGCGTACCGCTGAGATCGAAGTGGCGCGTGGATAAAGCGATAAAGTGACTGAAGTGCAAGGAAAGGCGCATTCGTGTAGGAGCGAGATAAAAGTGACAAAGTGCAACGCGCTGGCGTGGAAACTGAGAAAGAAGAATTCAAAAAGAAAAAAGCTTGGTTAACCTAGGAAGGTGTTAAGATGAGGTGTCTTCCGATCGCTGTCTTCATCGCCCTGCTCACCAACGTGAGCGCGCAAGGTCAGTTTCCATCATCCATTGCCCTTTTACCTACAAATACACGTTTCATGTCTTCATCCTTCCTCTTTTTTACCTCTTTTTCCATTCTATCGATGAAACGCTTAGCAGTCGTTAAATTCCACACCATGATCGCTGAATGGCGTGTATGTTTCACCTCAAATATCTCGTCTCATCGGACGGAAAATTACTGTCAGGTGCAAATTTTATTCATTTTAAAAGCTGTCGTTTTATTCATTTGCTTCTGTTAAAGCTCTTTATACAGATTTCATTAGAATTGTTATAAGTATTTCGTTTCTGCACATGATTTTTATATATTTGGATTAACCCAATTCGTGCGGGTTAGTCCATTTTTTTGTGGAAAAGAAAATCAGTTTAGTTTTATTTGCGGCTCAATTCATAAAATTAGATTCAATCCTTCTCATAATCTGATCTTCCATAATAAAAAGGAAGAAATTTCATAAGGGTTCTTATTCTTTGTTTTTGGAAAACTCCTTTTTTTGTGAACATTTCTATTTCGATTTATTTTTTGAAAAGAATTCGAAGATTGCGAAAACTTAAAATTAAGTTTGTTTTGAGAAACTTGGGACAATTCGAAAGTTCCAGTCGTCTTGCAAACTTCTGCCTATATCCACTGAACATTATTTCATTTGGATCTGTATAAAATGTTCGTACAAATAAAAATCTTTTTATTTGTTAACATTTTAGGGAAGATATAATTTTTTCTTGAGACCAGATTTACTAAAAAAAAACTAAGTGTGTTATAATTTATCTTTAACGAACTAGGTGTTTGTTTTCATTGTAGTGCCATGAATACTGTTGGGAAAAAAACTTCCATTTATTTCAAATTTAATTAGTTTTTCAAAGGCCTCACCTGATTCATTTCTCTAAAAGCCTTTACTGTGGATACATTAAGACATGAAAAAATTATAAAAAAAGTAACTATTGTATTCCAATATAGTAAGTCCTTCAAACAGAAAAATCTGAAACACCTGCCGAATAATTCTGAAAATGAAACAACCTCTCTGATCGTGAGAATTTTAATGGCTTCACTGTCGAAAAAATTCGAATATCTCCAGTACAATAAAAGTAAAAATAAATTGTCCTGCAGAACAGGTACATATGTTAAAAGAATTTAAGAGGTGTAATAGTTTTTCTTCGGTGGACTTGTTTTTTGTCATGACGAGTTTACCTGGAACCGATTTTTTCGATTGTGTGCTTTTGTTAGGTGTTGAGGCTCCAGTCGGTGGTTGAAAAACAGGTCATTGTATAATTGTAATTGGACTCGATTTAATGGGTGCACGAGTGAGGCTGTATAAGTAGATCTGTAGTTTTATTTCTCGCGTGATGGCGGACTTCATACGCGTGCGTGTCACACGATTATATAGAGGCGCGGCTGGCGAATTACGTGGCGTCGGGGTCTAATGTTACGTTTCTGATCGGCACGGTTGGTTACATGAGCACCCCACGATCTCGGTCGTTGGGTTTCAAGTTCGTGGCCCACAGGTTGCGAGAGGCGCGTGCCTGCTCATTGTTCCGTATCACAGGACCTGATGTTCATCGCCATTCCCACTGAAATATTTTATTTCTTAATTGAATCGATCAATTCAAACCCCTCGTGGTCACCTTCAAAAAATCGGAATTCATTCAACTCCCCCTTGATTTCATTCCAATTATTTCCAGCAATCCAAATTACTGATTCATAACTCGCTTCTTTAAGTGCTTTGAAAATATTTTTTCAACATAGTAATTAATGGAGTTGAGAATATTTAGATAAGGAACATTAAAGGTTATTAAAAGCATAGACCGTCAAAAGGGACATGTTAGAATCTATTTATAGATATTAATTTTATTTATTTCTACAACCCCAGCTTAATAAGTCTCTTACACGGAAAAAAAAAGTTCTTTAAATTTTACAGAACTAGTTCTATAGTAGAGGATACAGCGGGTAGTTTTTAAAAGTTAAAATCTTCTTGGTTTTACATTATGTTCAACTATTCTATGAAAAACATAGAACAGTTCTAGAAAATCTAAAACTCCAGCTAATATACAGTCTATATCGAAGAAGTCTTGAAACTTTAGAGAACAGTTCTAGAAAACGATAACCGATTTTGCGACGAAAAAAATAATGTTTCGTATTATTATCATTATTGTTATTATTATTATACTCTAATACCTTTTATATGTTTAAGCACACAATTATTTACCACTACACAAACAGTCACTACTTATAAACTATTTATAAACGCACGCTATGAAAATTTTATTATTCGCCGCGGATTCGAACCCTAAAACTTTCGCATTACATTCCTAATTCCTAACGCACGCCTAAAGTATCGCAGCTAACCTAACATGCCATATACAAAAAAAAATCTAAGATATAAGCTACAGCTGTGCATGTGAAAACCGTTAAGTAACATAAAGATGCATAAAGACAACCGGAGTGTGGAGGTGGCGGCGAGGGACGCGGAGAATTTCGCTACCTGCGCAAGTAACGACTGCGCAGTTCATTTTCTAGAACTCAGTTCTAGAAATCTTACATTCAAATACACTCACCTCGCGATCGAGAGCACCGCTCGGGGGTCGAGTGACTTCGATCGGATGGGATTAAAATAGCACTGACGTCACCACGGCATTGACTTCGAGAGCGCCGGCACTTAGTGCAGGCTGTCAAGGAACGCTCGGGGGGGGGGGGGACGTAGAATCAATCAAGCGTGAAAAGTGCTCTCGATCGGAGTGCTCTCGATCGCAAGTGAGTGTAGTTCACAAATACTCAATAACTCAAATCGAATTTCTATGAGACTTTTTAACATTTTTTCAAGAACTTTTCTATACATTTCATTGAATTGAGGTACACTCATCTCGCGATCGAGAGCACTCCGATCGAGAGCACTTTTCACGCTTGACTGATTCTACGTCCCCCCTCCCGAACGTCCCTCGACAGCCTACACTAAGTGCCGGCGCTCGCGAAGTCAATGTCCTGGTGACGTCAGAGTGCTCGCTCGAGCTATTTTAATCCCATCCCATCGAAGTCACTCGACCCCCGAGCGGTGCTCTCGATCGCGAGCTGAGTGTATTTAGACTTTATAATGGTCTCATTACAAACTCTCAATATCTTAAATGTAATTTCTACGAAACTTTTCAACATTTTTTCATGAATTTCTCTATATATTTTATTGAAGTTTTTTGAATCGGACTTCAATGTAAATTTCACAGAACTTTTGTAGAGTTATCCCAGAACTATTCTACATTAAATACTGAAAGTTATTATATGAATATATTAATATATGAAATCTATTAAATTCGTTCAAGATTCGCTCCTATCCCCGACTATAGAACTAGTTCTGTAAAATTTAAAGAACTTTTTTTTCCGTGTATTGCCCATAAACGGCGGAAATTTCATGTGCTTAATCGAAGGTATAGGTATAAACAAATTATATTCCCGTTTTTAGGGCGGAAATAACAGTTTGAATATTAGATTGCTGACAAGATTATGATTCAATAGAATTGTTTTTTTTTTTTTTGACCTTTTTTTTGGGAGATATTGATGCCTTCGCCCCTTTCTTATGGGTGAATGAACTTCACTATTTGCTTAAATTCTGCATTGTGTCATTACACGCTTATTTAGTTTGTCTATCGTTCGCGTAGGTGGAAAGATCGCATTAACCACAGACAACCATTCTAGAGCTTATGGGGGCAGTTAGCAAACACGTATGCATATATAGGCTTAATTCAGCGTTCTACATACGTAATAGGTACACAAGTGTGCGTTGCACGGATATGCACAAGCTGTAAATGTGTCGTGTTGGGGGCGCATAAAGTTGAACGAGCAAAGTCTATTGTGGGGTTAAAATGTTTATTCTATAATGTCGATGTTGCACCTGCCTGCGTTGCTTTACTCACTGCATATGACAAGTTAAACGGGATAATAATTCTGAAGTTAGCCCTGGCATGAGAAAATTTGTGATTTATTTGTTTATATATATTGAGATTATTAAGAGTGAGCGACGATTATATTGTATCGCGAAAAAAATATCATTAAACCTGATCTCGTAATAAGTATGATAGAAAATTAATAAGTTTGTCCAACGCTGCTGCATGCTAACGAACAACGATGTTGCGATAAATTCTAGTTTGTTGATAGAAGCGATAACAACCTATTCCTCGGGAATAATACTTCAGTAGCACAATATTATTTTAACGTTCAACTTTATGGCATTTGTTATTCCGAACTCTAGGGATTAAATGAATAGTTGATAATATAAGTAGATTGGATTATAGTAATTATCTTGGTTATTGAATTTCTTTCATTTAGGTCATTATACACTAAATGGATTTTCGAAAAAAGATACTTGATACTTAATTTCTCGAGGAAAGAGAACATGCACTACCCTCGCGATAAAAAAATAATTAAGCACGAAGTAAAATGTGTACTGTCGCTTTATCAGTGACTGTTAGATAATTACTATTTTTGCATTAATAAATCAGCAGAGAGCATTGGTAATTCACATCTAGTTTGCATTCGTGATACAACTTTTATACAAGGTAGAGGAAAATAGTGTCGGTAAATAAGTAACTGGAAACACCTGATTAATTATTTACAGTTAAGATTATTTATTTACTTCCAGGAACTGTTAGGTGTTGTAGAAAATCCAGGAATTATTCTTTCGAACCTCTGTCAACCTGTTTCTAAACCTCTGACCCTATTCTTTTTCTACCCCTTTATCAAAAGCTTTCTTTCCTAATCTTTTTAAATTACCTGTTCCAAACCCCTTTTCCCATATTTTTTTCAAATCCTTTTTCCATCTTCCCGGAATGAAAAATGATTATTATCGAATAAAAAAATCATATCGAATGGCTATAGACCGCCCACTTCGTTACAGCTAAGTCTACGTTTTGACTTGACCGGCTGAAAAAAAAAAATGTAAAATTCAGATTTGCTTCTCGTAACGCGTTTTACAAGCGATTTCCTGAAAGAGTGCTGATGTGGAATGTCGGGATTTAAACTGTCTCTGGGAGTAAATCACGCAGGATCTCGATCATTCGGCGTGAGGTTCACAAACACAACTGCGATGATGCCGATGAAGCACACTCGATGAAGTTTCCTGGAGATAGTGGAACCGCTTTTACGAGAGACTAGGTTGAAACGCTCGAGGAAGATCGGCAGGCAGAAATATAATAGAAGCTTTACTGGTGGGACAAAAAGGTGCTTAAGAACACGAACAGAAGATGGAAAACTGTTTGAGTAGGGGTAACTTGATTTTCCTTGCAGAAACGCGAAAAGCAAACAGGGCTACAATACAATTATTATATTGGTCTTGTCTCTCGGGTTTCTATCTTGCTCTTGGTCTTTCTCTTTATTCGTGACTAAGACCTTACAGTCTGGAGGAGTCTCCACTCTCTGAAATCTTCGTGTTCGTGGTAACGGCTCGACAACTTTCTGTTTCAGCATTGCAAATTATTTGGCACGAGTTCCGTTTGTAGTGGTGACTACCCTCCAGGTACGCATAGTAGTTACCTCCACCGCGGCGTTTCAATTTACTCTCGTATTTTTGTATCCCAGCACTTTAAACCGAACAAAACTCGAAGAAAGGCGAACAAGCTACAAACCTCCTTAAGTACTCGGAATTAACCCGTAATTAATTTCAGTACTAACTTAAACCGCGAGGAATTTAATTTACATTTTAAAGAGGATCCTCGGGTATGAATTTTATGACTTTTTTTCAATACTCGTCTCAAATCGTAAGGTTCTGCTTTACTTTTTTTTGTCATAGCTCTGAATATTCTATATAGACGTATAAAAATCCTGACTTGAAAAATTCGCACCGACACAATGAATCAGTTCACAGCTCGATGAATGCCCTGAATTAGAGACATGTTTTGATTTTCATTCTAAAAGGTAGAAACCCATAAAGACGAAACGTAGGAATTTATAGATTATGTAAATTAAAAAATATATCTACGTAAATAAAATTGAATTTCCTTTCGTATTATGGTGATCTGAAGCCTTATTTGTTTTTAAAGCAGTTCAGTAATCACATACAATATAATTAAGGACCTTCTCGAATCTGTAACCATTGCTGAACTTTAACGAATACTCTTGTTACCATTTCAAAGTTAGACAGTCCACTGCAAAATCAATGAAAAGTCTAAAGAAAAGGTTCAATTTCTAAAAGATTGTGGATTTTCGAGGATTCTAAAGCAAAGTTGTTTGATTTTCTCTTCTTCTCTTGTGGTTTCGTTTATCAAGTAGTAGAGGATTTATTGGAAGTTTTACTTTACGAAGAGTCGGTAAACTTTGCCTCTTGTCTTTCTTTCATTTCATCAATATTTAACTATGTTGTGCTAGAAATTTTGCCGTTCTTTCTACATGGAGGTAAATAGCACTAGCCATAGCATCACGTATTCAGGACGACTGCTTTCATAATTTATCGCTAGAGGTTCGCCCAGCCGAGCTGATAAGATCCGATCGTCGACACAGGACGAACTTTTGCACGGAAAAATTCTAAAATTCGTCGAACTCCCGTGCCATCGGAAAATCTGACCGAATGGATAAATAGCACAACATCGACTATTTTTTTTCGTTAAATCACCAAGCGAAAAGGAACGCAGGTTATCAACGACATCGATCGTTGCTTGTTCACCAGTTTTTCCGCTCGACGGTGATGGGTTGGGAAACCGGCACTGATTGAAACCATTCGCGTTTCCGTGTATCAATTATCGCCTAGCGTTTTTTTTTTTGAATTTTTTTATTTATAAACTTTTATATCAATCAAACTGTTATGACTTTATTTCGGTGGATTTTTGGCAATTTTTTTTGAATATAAAAAATCTTGTTGGGGAGTTCCAAAACGTGACATTTTATTAATCTCTTGCAGACTATCATGGATTCAAAACGCATGAATATTTTCATTAAAATATATTTGTAGAATTCGAAAATCGGCTTATGAAATTCAAGTTTTAATCAAATATTTTAAGCTCTTATTTGTTTTTTAAAAAAAGGTGGATGGATATAAAATATCGTTTATTAATTGAGTGTAGTTCGATCACTGGTGTTATTAATTCCACTCGTATATTTTTTTATTTCAGATGAATTGAAACATTTCATTTATCAGTACCTAAAATATTTTAAAAGTAAATAGAAAGTTATTTAGAGAGAAATATGCCGAAAGTAAAATAGTTTGCAAAATATTTTTAAAAAATCATTATTTTTTCATATTTTAATATTAGTTTGCTTTTGTCAAAAGGAGAATTGCAATTATTTATTACTTAATAAGAGAATCATTTTGTCAAAGATTTTTAACACGATTGTAATAGTAGAAAATCGTTTTCAATCCTCTATATTTCTACAAGTGTATGTTGCATTTAACGTGCAAGAATTTAAAAAGTAGCAGTATTTATTACCAACATCCGCTCGAATGAGCGTCCGCCTTGAGCGTAAATTGAACGCGAATATGTAAAGAACTTACAAGTCTCATTGATACTCAATTCTGCTATTATGTATGCTGTATATGTGATAATTTTTATAAAAAATAGGAGAAATATCTCTAAAGAAATCGACACAACTCATTATTAAAATGTTAATGAATATTCATCCATAATGAAACATCTCTTAAATATCAATTTACCACTAGCAGAATGCTTCCGGGAATGATATTTTCGATTGTCAACAAAAATAGAAATTTAGCACAAGCAATACCAAATTTCAGTTCTCTGGGTCATTTTAGGATGTTTTAGTTCGAGGTATTTTGTGTTCGGACAGTTGATCATGCTCCTATAGTCCCGGAAATCGCTGTGGCCAGTGGTCATTTTTGCAAAAAAAATGCTGGGAATACCGGCTGAATCTCAATAGCATTTCCATCGATGAAATACCAAAAGCTAATTAGGAAAGGAATGCCTGGCATTCGAAAGCCTCTCTGTAGTTATACTAGCATGTAGAGCCTTTAGTATGGTAGTTGCATAAATTCTGCCGGAGATATAAATTCCGTCATAGAATTGAGTATGTTCTACATCCAAAGTGGTGGGTCGCGAAGCTTTTGAATCCCACATGAGTCTCATTCTCTGTGTTAAGCTATTTTAGATATATGTATACATACAATATTTACGAGTGTTTGCAAAGTGTCATAATATCGGATTCTCATTTTATCCAATCAATCTGCTTCGCCTTTATGGCATTAAAATTTTATCACATTTGTATAGGTTCCGGAATATTTTGTAATAAATTACAAAATCACTCGCTTATACCTGTCATTAGGAATTTATTTAGTTCGTTTCTTGAGGAAGTGTTTATGTATACGGATATTCTCATCCCCTTTTGTAAAAAACTTTTCTTAACTTTTCCCAATAGGAAAATTTTAATTCTTTTCTTAGAAGTAAATGAGAAAGCCGGAAATATTTAGGAATATCTGACAGAAGTGTTAGATGATCTGATTACGTGTAGGATACCCTGTATTTTGTCGCATAAAGGACTCGCGTGCTACAATCCTGGTTGCAGAAACGAACGAGTTGTGAACTTAGCAAATAAGTTTCCTCAGCCACCCTGGCTGGGTAGTAGCCAGTCGTGTTTAAACCTTGCAAAGAATTTAATTAGTCAGATATTTTAGCCCCTTGAACTAAGTAAATGATGGATTTAAAAGAACTGCGGTAGTGAATGAGCCATAGTACTACTTAAAGTGGCCTGGTTACGTTTTCACGACTTGGCTATTTATCGTTCCTTTAATTAGTCAGAAAAAGGCTTTATTTTCTCCCTCCTGGAAACTACCTCTTAGAAAATACTTCTTACAAAATATCTGACCTATATATCAAGATTAAGACTGCAAAAATTGTAAAGAAAATAATCTTTTGATTAAATTTAACAGATTTTTCAATTAATTATGTAAAATTAAAGTCATCTCGTTCTAGAAACGCAGTTCCCTTTAAAGAAACTTCACTTCCTCCATTTATAAATGTCGAAAGAAATTCGTCGAAATAAAGGATATTATTGAATTGACCTGAAATCGAAGATCCCGAAGCTATAAAAAATCCATTGCCTCTTGGGTGATAAAAAACTCTCCTTCATTGAGAATTAACTCGTTTTTAAAAGATACAGTTATATTCACTGGAACACAATATTTAATTTGAATTTAGTTTTCTTTTCCCGTTGATTTTGATAGTTGACATACTTTTTGGTCAAAAATTACCCATCTCATATTCCTTAGTCTGCAAATTAGAGTAAAGTTAAGTTGTAGCGGAACTAAACCCTGAGACTTGTAGAGCTCTATGAAGTCAAGTCAACTGTGGAAGCGGAGAAACTAAACTCAATTGCGGACTCTACTTTAGTTCTATTCCGACTCAACTCCATTTCAATCAACCCTTCAGAGCACAAACTTTCTACCATTGTGATGCTATTAACGTCTTCGATGGTTCTTTGGTGTGTGCATGCCTTTTCCTTATCGGGGTGAACTACAGGAAAAATTGACATGATTACGGAAACCTTGACTTTACGAAAGTTATATCCCTGGAGTTACCACCAATCAATCCAAAACGTGACTGGCTACATTGTTAAATGTTAGTTAATCAAACCTAATGAGAGTTTATTGTCAGGATAGAACCAAAGGTGTCTTAAATTTGTGGAAAAACTAGAGAAAGCTGTAAAACTTGAAAAGTCAGGTAGAAGCTTTAATTTGTAAAAAAAAATCCACTTAGCAAGCTCTAATTATTGCTATTCGAATAATAAGGAATTATTAAATTCTCCAGACAAAAGTTCACCTGTAAATAATCAAATATCTCAATTAGGTCTACAATTCCCAAAATAGAAAATGTCAGACTTGTCTGAGTGTGTTTAATTAACTTATCAGTTGATAAACTAAAAACTTCTCTGCCTCACTTTAAAATTTAAATATAATGACCTGGTAAAGAGTTTTAAAACTGGAAGATTTTATAAGTCGTAATTGAAAGCATCGAGTGAAAACAATATTGTGAATATATTTGTGGAAACTGACTTTAATGAACTCTCTTGGAAAGGTAATAAGAGACTTAAAGCCAATAGAAAATAATCTCGGTACACATTGACACTCCTTTACAACATCTGAACAATCAAAAATGCCGCCGATGTCCTTAGGCGGAATTTTCTTGCGTGTAGGTCAGTACACGCAAACAGCTGCAAGGAAAAGATAAATAAAACGAAAATGCATAAAACTGCTTGCCATTATTACATGTCTTTCCTGAGAGGGATCGTTACAACAAGAAAAGCTCGAATCTGGTTCTAGGCACGCGGTGCAGGATTTTTACAACCGACTCGAGACGCCGCGCCGTTCTCAGTGTCCATCAAACCGAGTTATGTCTAAGATAAGATGATCAGAGGATTTCGTGACACTAGATCTTTGTCCACTTTTTATTAAAAGCTGCCTCACCTTGGACAGATTTATAATTGAGCTTTCAGTCAGTTATAATTATTGTGAAGCATACACAATGAGACTGCGAAAATTATTTAGATTCGGTTTTTCTGACACGTAATTATCAAGATAGGGTCTTATTACAAGATTTATTCTAATTTTATGAATAAACTTTCTATTCTCAGGAAAATTTATTCCTCTATTGTTTCCCTATTTTCGAGAAAAAATAATTCTTATTTCCCCTAGTTTGAAAATATTATGTGCTGTAAAGCCTGCAATTTAAAAAAATATAATGATTCCGACTGTGATATATTTTTAGAAATGAAAAAGAAGGAAGATGATGAATTAAGTCTACAGTTGGAGCAATTACTGATAATCTTCTCTTTCAGAGACAATTATTAGATCTCTACGTATGCATCAACCTTAACATGCATTCAGAGTTGTATCTCTTCGTGTGCCTCGTTGATGCCACGCGATCGATTGGACTGTTTTTAACACGTTTTTTTTTTATAAATAAAACGTGTACAGAACTGTAAAAAGTGGAACGAGTACGGAGAATAAGTGTATGAACAACTTGTTCTCTTCTTCTTTCTTCCTAGTTTCTTCTTCTTTCTCTTTTTTCTTAAAAATGGTCTACCCACCTCGCGACACGCGATTCTCTTGAATCCTTTCGCTCGATAAAACCAAGAAAGTCGGTCGACCTCTGATCCTCGGACGTATCATAAGGCTTTATTTTATAAGGTACTCAATGCAGCCAGGGGAAATTAATAATTCTGATAAATGGGGCTAATTTGATCTGGTGCTTGATATCTCATTAAAAGTCTTATTTATATCTTCGTATAGTATTTTTTATCATAAAAAATTACTATTAGTGCAGGTGAGATTTATCAGTCTTATTTATAAATTTAAATTAATAACTAATTTTATCATGGATATATAAATGGGATAATTTATCCGTTTTATCGGTAAATTTTCCAATAAATGTCAGAAACATTTGTATCTTCATCGCCTCCTAAGTCTAAATTTAATCACCAAGTTATTCACCTATGTGAGCTCCTCCTATTAGACAAATCAATTAGCTCGGTTCTCTTTCACTCATCTTTCCTCTCATTCTCGTCATCATTTCCGAAAAACCAACTTTCGCAGAAATCCAATTAGCCTTCATCACCTAACTTTATTATTTTTTTTTTATTTCACCCAAAGCACACTTAATTCTTCCTACTTTATAGCGTGCCGCTTGTCGCCTCGAGATACGTTTAAAACTCAGCGGCAAATTCTACGAATGATCTTCCATCCGAGAATTTTGAATCTGACCTTGACAAATATTTGAGAAGAAATTTTTCTTAATTTGACCTTGACTGCAAGGGGAATTTTGATAAACGATACTCCGAGGATGATTTTCGTCGATTGAAATTTCTATAATCGTTGCTCGAATCCTATTATTTCGCTTACTATAATATGCGTCTTCGTCCCTTTGTTTTCAAAGTTCTCCTTTGTCTTATGTTAACCAGGATCTCGATGAATGGAAGAGCGTCTAGAATCAAATATCTTCCTTGTGCAAATATTAAAACTCAATATCCATGTGCGCTCTTCGCATAAATCATAAATTATATCTCTGATGAAAGAGCAACTACGCCCCTTAATTAGTCTCATTATTTAATATATATTTGACCTATAAGAGCATATATTTAGTTTCTAATATTCATAAATGGTGCAATTATAGGAGTAATCGGTGTATTGAAGATTCATGACTCTAGAAACTTTGCTCGCATTGGTCAGTTGAATTTAAAAATATTCAGCTAATATAAAATGGTATTTTTATTTTATAAAATTATAATTGCTTTGGGACTTAAAATATTCTTCATAAGGTTGTTAAAAGATACATTTATGCTCATTATATAAGT